>JAQQAE010021196.1:0-10515 GCA_029823295.1 Pseudamia nigra | reverse complement strand
TTTGGAGACAAAGTCAGAGAGGCTAGATTGAGATGGTTTGGACATGTACAGAGGAGGGATAGTGAATATATTGGTAGAGAAAACGGGTCCGCTCTTTCTGAAGGCCAGAAGAAGAGAGGGTTGAGAGGGTTTTTCCAGATTCACAAAAATGGATTCATTCATCTCCCCCCCCTCATCCCCCCCACCTGGCCAAGATCCAAACATTGTTGTCTTCAAAGGAATGTTTCTTGACCTTGAGATGCAGATGGACTGCCCAGTTCTGTCCTACAATTCTGAGCATTCTTCACTGCATCGAACTGCGTAAACTACATTGTCCAGCTTTGTCTGGGTATTTTGTCCTTAGGGTGGACCAACTTCTACCTTAAGGTGGTACCAGGTTTGAAATGTACAGGAATGTGGTGTTTGTTGACTCATCAGCCACATATGAGATGACCATGTTCTTCCTCTTCTGTTTTTTCTTGTATCATCTGTTTGTCTGTTGTTTCTTTTGGCTGCTTTTACAAAAGGTACAGCTGGGATAACAACAGGTTTTCAGGGCTTTCTTGATGTGCTCCTTTTTCCTTTCTTTTTGTCCTCAGTACCTGTTGGGACATTATGTGCTCTGTGTTGCAGGGTTCTGATGACTTCCAGTTTAAACAGGAAATATTGGTCTGTATGAGTGGCTTTACTGTATACCTCAAGGCCTCTGTCCTATTCAGCTTTCACTGCACAGTCCAAGAAGGCAAGGCAGCTCTCCTTAACATCTTCACGGGTGAACTTGATGTTTTTGTCCACAGAGTTGATACATCCAGTGAAGGCTTCACCCTCTTGTTTCTGGACGGCGACCCAGGTTTTGTCCACATACCTGTACCAGTAGTGGGGTGTTGTTCCTCTGAAGGAGTGGAGAGCTTTCCTTTCCACTTCTTCCATGTAGAGGTTGGTTGCTATGGGAGACACTGGTGAGCCCATGGCGCATCTGTGTTTTTGGCAGTAAAACCCTTCGTTAAATTGGAAGTATTTATTGTCTGTCTGATAGGGTTCAGATTAGTGATCAACCGATTTGGGTTTTTCAGAACCGATGCCAATTATTAGTAGCTAAGGAGGCCGATAACCGATATTTGGAGCCGATATTCATTTTTAGTAAAAGTGTCAAAATTGGTGTAAAATGTTGAATAATACAAACACTTGAATTGTTAACTTAACATGTTTATTTAACCAAACAAATAGAAAATAAATAGCTCCAGAAGTGAATGGATCCTAGACTCACAAGTTATTGTAGTAGTCGTGAGCTGTATAGTTTTTCATGTGACTTTCACAGAAACACACACTATTCACTATTTACATTACATACATTCAACCCATTGATAATACGTAGCCGGTGAGCTAATGTTATAGTAAAAGCTAGTCAGCCTTCATCTCATTGTACTTCCCTGCAACAAAACAAGACTGAATTGAATTTCTCACGCGCTCTCTCACAATCACACACACAGGTTTCTACAATCACAGACTGTTTCCACGTCAATATCAAGCATTGTTTGCAGTAATTCACAGTAATTCACAGACATGTCGGGAGGTGCTACTAGCTTAGCAGAGCTGCTAATGTTTACTCCGTTCGTTCTCGACACGACAAAACACATCTCCGCCGCATGTGTGTGTGAGGACAGTTTCCGCATCGGTGTCTCTGCCACTTACACTTGTTTAACCAATCAGATGGTGCTGTGGGCGGAGCAATGCTGGACAGACAGAAGTAGCAGGAGAGAGAAAGAGAGAGGGGCGGCTGGATAAAGCAGTTTTTAACTGATTTCCTGATATCGGCCCGTCGGATTAAAAAAACACCAATACGATATATGTCAAAATTCCAAATATCGGTGCCGATAATCGGCTCGGCCAATAAGCAGTCGGCCTCTAGTTCAGACTCATTTCTCCTGCTGTCCTGTGTGTAGGGTATCGTTGTGCTTGCTTCTCCACACCAGTTCTTTTGTTGAGTGAGAGGCAGCTCGCTGTGCCTGAAGACTCTGAAATTTCCTCTTCTGTCTTTCTTTGCTCTTGTTATGTTGTGATTCTTGAGCAGTGTGTACAAACCTGTCTGCTTTCTTAAATTTATTATTTCAATTTGTTTGATGATCTGAAACATTTAAGTGTGACAAATATACCAAAAAGTAAGAAATCAGGAAGGAGGCAAACATTTTTTCGAAGCACTGTATATCTATATACATATGTGTGGATGAATATGTATTTTTTAAAATATATTTTCATTTTATATTTCATTAGGTGTATTATTTTAGTACATTTGAGTGATTATTTTCTTGATTGTTTTGGTGATTTTTTCTTTGTTTATTACTGTACTTTCTTTTTAGTTAAAGGTGCTGTCTACAATGTTGGCAAACTAGCTACTGGCCGATCATTTGTAGTGGGAAGATATAAATGATTTAACAGGTGACCTGTCAGACAACTCGCCTTACAACCTCACAGTTGTCTGCTCTTTTCTTACCTGTACCAGCTGCTGAAGGAATCTGAAATGCAGGCTGTCTCTCCTCAGTCATACTGTGGTTTGATAAGCTACAGAAGCTCGCTCCTTATTAGTTACCATTACAACTGTTTTTAACTCCACAAGTGAATGTGTGAGCTCATGCACCTATGAGGTTGTAAGGCATGTTGAACAAAAAGTTGTCTGTCTCATCATTTATGGTCGGCTGCATCAAAATGATCAGCTAGGAACTAAATTTCCAACATTGTAGACTGCTCCTTTAAGCCCAAAATATTAATCCCCCTACCAGTTTAACAATTTTGTAAGTTGTTATTGGTGGGAAATTATTTATTTTGATTGAAGAAGCCTAAATCTAACTGAGAATTTGTGGATGGAACTTAAGACCCATGTAATATCAAGCAACCCTTCAACCATAAAGACCAGGAGGCCTTTGCAAAAGAAAAATGGGATAATATCTCGTAGAAACATACTGAAACTTGGTAATTGGAGGCTTTGCAATAGATTTTTAAGCTAAGGGTATAAATAATTCTTGACATGGCATTTTGAGTAAACACAGTATTTGAAATGAAATGTCAAAAATGATTGTGTTCCATGAAATGTCTTTTACAAACCTCTTACTGTAGCCTCAGTATGTCTCTTTAATGATAATAAAAAAAACCTCCGCAAAAAGACAATTTCCCCAGCCCAGTCCTGGCGTGAGCAGGAAACTGCAACACAACTGATATGACTTCCATACACCGGCAGTCAAAAGTTTGGACACATCTTCAAAATTGCACATTAATACTGAAGACATCCAAACTGTGAAAGAACGTGCATGATATTATGTAATAAACAAAAAAGTGTTAAACAACTCAGAACATCTTTAGTATGTTAGGTTGTCCAAAACACACACATTTAGCTTTGATGACAGCTTTGCATTCTCTCACTGGATTTATGAGGTAGTCACCTGGAACTGTTTTCAGGTCACTTGTGTGCCTTGTCAAAAGTTAATTAGTACCTTTTCTTGACTTCTTGATGTCCTTTAGACCATCAGTTGTCTTGTGCAGATGAAGGGTGGGTACAGACTCAATAGGGCTGTTAGTGTTACTACAACTACTGTACAAATACATGTTATGGCCAGAAACACTCAGTTAAGTAAAAAGAAAAGAGAGTTTGTCATTACATTAAGAAATAAAGGTTAGTCGATCTGAAAAATGTTAAGAATGTGTTCCCAAGTGCAGTTGCCAAAACCATTATACAATATCTGAATTGCTGTAAATTGTCAGTTTCTGAGGCCGGTAATTGTAATAAACTCCTCCTCTGCAACAGAGGTAGCTCTTGTTTGACCTTTTCTGGGAAAGTCCTCATGAGAGGCAGTTTTACCAGTGTTTGATGGTTTAGGTCACTGAACTAAGGCTACATTCAGACTGCAGGCAAAATCAGATTTTTTCACCATATGTGACCCATATCTGATTTTTTTATGGAAGTCTGAACAGCACAAATCCAAATTTTTCAAACTAGACCCAGGCCGCTTTCATATGTGTCCTAAATCAGACACGTATCCAGCGTTTTTCAAAGTGACTTCAGTCTGAATGGTCATGTCGCATTTTGTCCTTTTACCTCATTGAAGTGAGACATGCGTCACAATTCTGCGCTGGAGGAGGTGGAACATGGCAAAATCAGATGTAAACAATGGACTTGGAATCACTCCAACATAATTTGTTGGCTCCGACTGCACAACTTCAAAATTGATACACAAGCTGCTACAGTATATCAGCAGTGGATGGTGGCAGCAGATATATAAGGACAGTTGAGATCAAAATTATTAACCCCCCATAAAAATTTAAATGTTTAACAACTTTCCCCCGCTTCTCACTCAAGTTCTGGATACTTGGAAACACTTGGAAAACTTTGTATATCCTTCTCCTGCTTTGTGTCCATCAACAATATTACAGATTTAAACAATCTAATATATAAAACATGTTCTGGGATGTGTAATACTGCTGTATATTATTGAATGTCCAATGAAATGAATTGTTTAACACTTTTCTTTCATGTTGTGGTTTTGCCTCTGTTAGTTTCTGGTTGGTCAGAAGAAGAAAAAAGAGAAATGAGAATTGGTTCTCAATGGACTCACCCAGTTAAATAAGGGTTAAATAAATATATAAAACTGTTATATTTAGAATTTATGCTGTGTTCTCCATCACTACTAGATCTTGGAGAATAATTACTTCAAAATCTAGACAGGAATAAATCTTGTGACATTGCAAAAGTCTATCAAAACAATGAC
Organism: Pseudamia nigra; assembly: GCA_029823295.1. Classification (NCBI taxonomy): domain Eukaryota; kingdom Metazoa; phylum Chordata; class Actinopteri; order Kurtiformes; family Apogonidae; genus Pseudamia; species Pseudamia nigra. The sequence goes on along the minus strand of JAQQAE010021196.1, from coordinate 5,779 downwards.
ACCGTCAAGGGTACAGATTTTGTTTGAACAATGAAGGGGGGAGGGAAAAATAATTTAGAAAATGTGTAGAAATATTCGTAATACTCAAGAAATTTAAAAAAATTAAGAAAATAATAAAAAATGCAAAAAATTAACCAAATAACCAGAAAAAATGTATGAAAAATTACTTTTGCTCATTAGAATGAGCAACAGTGAACAAAATAATGAAGAAATGAACAGAAATTATTTAGAAAACAATAGAATAAACAAAATTAACAAAAATAAGGAGCGAAAAAAGTTAAAAATATAATAAATTATCAGAAAAAATGAAGAAAATAATAACAAAATGAACAATATAATCAGGAAATTGAAGAAAAGTGATAAAAAAACATGAAATAGACAAATGAGCAAAAATAAGGAACAACAGGAGTAAAATATACCAAATAATCAAGAAAATTTACAAAAATTAATAAGATATGAAAGATTTTCATGGTGCCGGTGAATCCATCACATATCTAGGGGATAGAATATTCCGGAGTAGAATTCCTGGTGGAGTGGCTATTCTCTGGAACTCAAAATATGACTTACTTATGAAGGTGAGATTAAATGTTGGCTGGGCTTTGAGATTAGAAATCAAATTTTAATGAAAAGAAATTTACTATTACAAATATACGTACACCATATGGATCTTGTCACTTTGAAGATTAATTTATTAAGAGATTAACATTTATTAATTCCTTTATTGAATGCAGATCTGTTTGATACCAATTCTGTATTTGCTAAACATCTTTTGCAATTCTGTGATGACAGTAGTCTTATTATGTCCAGCAAAATGCTCCTGCCTGATACAAGTTTCACCTATATAAGTGAAGCCTGGCACACCACCTCCTGACCTGATCACTGTATCAGTACAGCAGATGCTCATGCATCACTGAATAATATGTACATCTTTTATAGGATGGCTACTTCTGATCACATACCATTTGGCATGTCTTTGAACATTGAGGATATACAGTGCCTGTGCTGTCTTCTGTTGTTGGTGCTGGCCAGGCAGAGAAGCTGGACTGGTCTCGCCTAACTCTGGAAGAATTAAATAAATACTGTGGTGCCCCAGCTAACAAATTTAATCCGTTCCGGGGTCACGTTCTTTGGGCGAATCATTCATTAGCTGGAGTGAGTTTTTCCATAGGAATACATGTAGAAGCAATTGATCCATTCCACACCCACGAATACTCCCATATAAAGTATATATTACACACCTGTAAGTGCACATTTATTGGTTTCTAAAGACACTTACCGGAGGATGAGACAGACAGCCATTTTTCTCAGGTCCCATGATGAAAAACAATATGAAGCAGTAGTTTAGGTGAAAAAGGCAAATATTGTATACAGTGCTGAGGTCACGTTGACGTTTAACTCGGCCGAGGTAGACCTGGAAGTTAAGTCTTTCGTGTTACAAAAAAAATTCCATAACCTGAACCTTTTCCATAATGCGAAATTCGTAACCTGGATCATTTTTGTTAGCTGGGACACATTTTGACCGATGGTTTTTTTTGTTACCTGAAAATTTCGTTAGTAGAAGCATTCGTTACCCGGGGTACCACTGTATTCTGCTACCACTGACAACCTGTTTAGTAGGATTCAACTTCCCAGGTGTGCTGTGGGGTACTTTGACATGAACTGTAAAAATCCAGACCACGCTAGCAATCTTTGTGCCATGTTTGATGCTATTGTTAAAGTTCTCATCAATTCAAGCAGACCTTTTTGTAGAAAGTCGAACAGGGGGTTTAACATCCAGCCTGGTTAGAATGAGTTTGTAGCAAAACAACAAGCTGCAGCTAGAGAAGCTTTTTTACTCTGGTCTGAAGCAGGTACGCCTAGGCACGGATCACTGCTAGAGCTCAAAATACAAACCAATACAAGGTTTAAACACACTCTTCGCTTTATCAAAAGAAATAAGGACAAAATGAGGGCTGAGTGACTTGCCAGGAGTCTACAGAGTAATAATTACCAGGATTTTTGGAGAAAAGTTACCCCTCCTGTTGTCCTCATTTTCTGTATACACCCTGTGTCCTCACAGTGGCGGGTCATTTTGACCCGAAGACAACAGGAGGGTTAAAGTCATGAATAATGTCAACTCATCTTTTTATGTCACGTTATTTGTCCCTCGTTGTGAGTGTTGTGTCAGGAAGGGCATCCGACGTAAAGCTATGCCAGATGAAACATGCGAGTCATTGGTATTTCACCGTGGCGACCCCTGAGGGGAGCAGCCGAAAGGAGAAGAAGAACAACATTGAGGGTATATGTGGACCAGAAAATATAGCTGAAATGTGGCGGAAGCATTATTCTGATCTTTTCAACTGTGTCAAAAGTATTATACCCTCAATAAATAATATTGATCTCTCTGAGAACATGGTAGTTCGTCCCATGGAAATTTATGATGCAATCTTGATGCTTGAGGACAACAAGGCTTGTGGTTTGGTTTCTTTTGCAGCAGAACACCTCGAGTATGCAAGTTATAGGCTTTGTCCTCTGCTTGACTTGTCTTTCACTGTTTTTTAGTTCATGGTGTCCTACCAGACTCTCTTGTTTCTGTGGTGCTACTTCCTGTCATTAAAGACAAAGAGGCTAAACTAAATAGTGTAGATAATTATAGACCTATTGCCCTTGCAAGTATCTTATCTAAAGTATTGGAGAGAATGTTTGGAGACATTTGCCTTTTCCACTGATAATCAATTTGGTTTTAAAAGCAAACATTCTACTGACATGTCAATATTTGCTCTAAAGGAAATTGTGGCTAAGTATAGAGAGCTTAATTCCTCAGTCTTTTTGGCTTTTATTGATGCATCCAAAGCATTTGATAGAATAACTCATGAAAAACTATTCGTGAAATTATTAGCTAGGTGTTCATAAGTACTGTATATAGTTAGAATTTTGGTCTTCTGGTATTCCAACTCCCTTTCATGTGAGCAATGGTCTACATCAAGGTGGAATTTTGACCCCTATTTTATATCATGTTTATATGGATGATCTTTCGAGTCAGTTGAATGCATTTAAAACAGGCTGTGTTGTGGGTGGCTCTGCCATCAACTATCTCATGTATGGAGACGACCTGGTTATCATGAGTCCTTGTAGTTCTGGGCTGCAGTAACTATTAAATGTGTGCAGTGATTATGGCAGTGATCATGACATAAAGTTCAATGCTAAAAAGAGTAAAGTCGTGATTGTGTGATGCAGAGAGGACAGGGGATCTAAAATTTACAGTGTTACGGCAGCAAGGTCATTAGGCTACATGATAAAAAACTGAAAAAAAAATTACAATAATAAGAATAACAAAATAATTAAGAAAATAATCAAGACAATACACAAAAAGAACAAAATAATAAATTGAAGAAAATAAACAAGTGAATGAAAAAAAACAAGTGAAAAAATGAACTTAAAATGAATAAAGCAGTCAATTGTAGCGTATTTAATTTATTTTGATGTCCTTTATTTCCTGGATCATAGACCACCTGACAGTAAGACCACAATTCATCCGGCTGGGGACCAGTGTCTCTGAGACAGTAATGAGCAGCACTGGCGCTCCACAGGGGACTGTTTTGGCTCCCTTCCTGTTCACACTGTACACATCAGAATTCAAATACAACTCTGAGTCCTGCCACATCCAGAAATAATCTGATGACACGGCTATTGTGGCTTGTATCAAGAATGGACAGGATGTAGAGTACAGAGATCTGATCAAACCTTTCTGTGTATGGAGTCAGAAAAACTCCATCCTGATGAACACCACCAAGACAAAAGAAAAGGTTCTGGACTTCGGAAGATCTATGGCTACGTTCAGACTGCAGGCAAAATCTGATTTTTTGCCATATGTGACCCATATCTGATTTTTTATGACAGTCTGAACAGTACAAATCTGATTTTTCATATGTGGTCCTAAATTGGGATAGGTATCTGATGTTTTTCAAAGCGACCTCAGTCTGAATGGTCATGTTGCATTTCATCTGACTTTTTCCTCATTGAATTGAGACAGATGTCACAATTCTGCACCGGAGGAGGCGGGACACGGCAAAATCAGATGTAAACAAAGGACAAAAGAATTATTTCAGCCCCGACTGCACAACCAACTCCTAAATTGATACACACACACTGGCTTGTGTAGCATCCATATTTACTTCCATAAACACAGTGTGCTGCATGTGACAGCACGTCTTCTGCACATGTGGGTCACTTCAGAGCTGTCAGGCTGTTCACAATGGAGTCTGATGGCGGTTGCATTTAACTTGCAATGTGAACAACCACGCAAAAAAATCAGATCTCAGCAAAAAATTTAAATTGAGCATTAAGACCTGAAGTCTGAATGTAGCCAGTCAGCAGTGTGGACATCGAGGTGGTGCAGACATACAGATATCTTGGTGTGCAACTCAACCAGTCCCAGAACACAGATGCACTCTAGGGACAGTGACACCTATTTTTCCTACAGAGGCCTACAGGTCTTCTGAGACAAAAGAACTGTATATCATCTAAATGAAAGCGTTTTAATGGGGGCAGGACAAATTGACATTTTACAAATGTTGACACAAACAAATCCCCCAAGCCCCCTGTGATGTAATCAAAGCCAGTGATAGTCCACATAAACATTAGTGTGGGTTTTTTTTTTTTTTTTGTCCAGGCAATCTTCAGTCCTTCTATCGTCACAGATGGAGCTGTAATACCCTTGTATTGTAATGTAATACCCTTGATCATAATCATTAACTCAGTGGAATGTTACTATCACATGAAAATAACAGACTAGGTGTGCAGCTGGATGAGGACAGAGCACATCCTCCATTCACACAACGACAAGATATTTAACTGCTCCCATTCATCATCATGGCTGTCTTTAGTGGAGAGGAGCACATTTCCTCTCCCACCTCTGTCTGTAAGATGAACAGCTCCACCGGCTCAGCTTACGCTCTCATGTCATTTCTATGTTCTCTTAGTATGTCTGTGATGTTGGGAGATAACGCTGGCACTGATACAGTTTCAAGCTGTTGGAGTTTAGCTTGTAACAGCGTATTACAGCAAGATTAATGCTGATGGCCTGTATTTTGTTCATGTGTACATTAAAGAAGCATCACTGCGCTTCTATTTTTATAAGTAACCCTTTTAATCCAAGTACACAAGCAACATTCTTTGAAATATGTGAATATAAATCATGTGTATTTGTGTCCGCCCATTTCATCACCACACTACATCCTTCACACTAATGGAGACGGCAGGCAGACCTCCAAAAGGCATTTTTTTTCCTGAAGAGCATGCATCTCAAAGGCTTTTGTGGTAACTGTTTCTTCAGCGTGTCGGCTGGTCACAGTGAAATAAAACAGAAAAGCAGAGTGAATTCTGATAAATTCAAGCTGTGTGTTTGATATAAAATCACTCCTATTGTTGCAGCAGAAGCAGAATGATAGTGTGTATGAAAAAAAAATTATACTATGTGTACATATTCTATAGGCAGTATAGTTCAGAAATAAACACTATATTAAAGACAAATGACTAATATGCTTGTTACAATATGAAGACTGAATTATGTAATACTCTCCAAAATATAGTCCATGTCCACTTCATAATAATAGCTATATAACGATATATATTAATAAAAGATTGTTGCTGCGGGTTCTAATAATCAACCACACTTTGTAAAAATAAACAGCATGAAATATGTAATATGTAATATATTTCCATTCAATTCAATCTTTATTTGTATAGCGCCAATCATAATCGCCGATTATCTCTAGGCGCTTCACAATTCAAGGCCAAA
>JAQQAE010021195.1:0-10515 GCA_029823295.1 Pseudamia nigra | reverse complement strand
GAACTGTACATAAATGTATAGTACATAGTTTTGTTTTTCACCTTTACACACTGTACTGTCTATAATTCACTGCTCACAAATAAAGAATCACACCGTTACGTGGTTGTGATGCTTTTCTATTCTGTCTGAAATACACTTATGGGAGAAGAGTAAAACATGTATCTATGACAATGATGGATCATAAATAACTAAAGTTACCTAACATAAATTATTTTCTTTTCCAGGTGAAGTCATGACAAAATCACTACTCTGACATCCAACATGTGATCTAATTCAGCTTGTACCCATGATAAACACTATAGTGTTTTCGTGCCAAAGTAAACAAAATCTATCAGAAAAGGGAAATAACACTGCCAGTACAGTGTGTGTACTGCGTGCGTACTGTACGCAGTGTGGTTATTAAGTTATTATGACTCTTGTCCCGGCTACTGTGTGCTTCCTCGTTGCAAAGACAGCCATTCATTTATTTTGAAACTTCAGGTCCCATGATGACGAAAATCCTGGTTGACTGACGAAAGTATCCCATGGCAGTGCTTTGCAGTTCTACCTTCCTGATGCCAGTATTGCGGTGTACGCCCACACCCATGCACACACACACACACACACACACACATGCACATATCCATACCCCTATTTGCAAACCACAGCTCCCAATCAGGACTGCATGGGACTGCTTATCCTGTCAGCATTGGAAGAAATATGCCAGTCCCTGCAGAAGACTTTTACGGCAATCACTTGAACAATCACTGTGTCCTAATGAGGAAGAATCTACAGATTCCTCCCACCTCTCTCCGCCCCCGTCTTGGGCCTGAGTTCTACATACATAAGCGTAGCCCTACAGAGGAAACTAATGATTTTGCTCCTTGTCAGGGCAAATAGTAGATAGGACATGTGCTCCTCCTATGTATGTACCAGTAGGAGTGAAGATGGGGGAGACAGACTGAAGCAGGGAGGAGAAGCTGTCACTATGATGTAGGTTGTCACCGACTGTCTGCGAGAACAGACTGCGTACAGTACGCTGGACTGTTTTCTCCATTTTCTACAGCAGCTAATCTGTATGGGTCAGAGATTATTTGCTGAATGTTTCACAGGACAACGTGTCATTACAGCCATATTCCTATATTATTTAAAATAATTAGAATAACGTCTGATGACATTTAAAGAAGCAGATTATGCAAAGCGGCAAAGTCTTAAGAGTAACATTAAAATGTGCTACATAATGCACCATTATGTTGAAATGTCATGTTTAGTTCAATCCTGATGCGTTGAAGGTGACGAGCTTGTTTAACCAAGGTAGCATGACCAGACCGGAGTTACCGGGGGAAATGTCATGTTGAGCATTAAATATGCAGTAACTGCATGTTGTTATGTAAAATGTATGGGAACCTCAAGGCCAGCTGCTGCGTGGACTAGTTTACATAGCACCTTTTGTAATTGCCAGATGTTGTCTTTTTCTTTTTAGTTCAGTCAGTTTTAATGGCCCAGTTCTTCTCATCTGGTCAGTATGACCCAGTCTCACAGATCAAATCCAAAGAATTCATTTAGTAGGGTGCATGCACTACAGCAGAGAGGGATCAAGAGGGGGTAATTCATTGCCCAAACTGGTAAAATTAGAGCCACCACTTTTCTTTTCCATCTGCACACCCTTAGGCAACTGTAGCCTAAATAGTTACTGCAGATAGATTCTGCTCAACCATGTCTGGAAATTAATACCAGCTTCCTCCCATTTGTAGGATTTTGACACTGTTAATTACACCTACATGAATAATCTGTAATTCTAAATATTGCAATAACATTTTGAATGTACGGAACAGATGGTGCGATGCATGATATATGATATACTTAGCTATTCTTGGGAACATTTTCCCTCCAGTCTGTCTCACGGCACGTAGCGGTTTATCAAATTGGACAGAACGTTTCCCTTCTGGTGTCAAGCACAACAGACTGTATTGGAAGAAACCATAATGGGAACATTGGAAAAGGTACACTGGGAATGAAGAGATTCTTTCAGAATTATGCTGCACAGGTTTTTTAATTTATCAAAACCGAAATGAAGCTCAACGAGAAGGTGTTGAGTAATCCTGTCCTCACCATCATCATCAAGTTGGAGCATGATTCCTTTTTTCCAGTTAGGCATCTTGCTCTTCCTTACCTTGGGAACAGAAAAAATGAAGTCCCTAGGGATACATGCGCATCCTGTGCAATAGTAAAATAATCAATATTGCACTTTGAAGAGGTCAAACACATGTATTCATGGAGGCCATAGAGGAGAGAGAGTCCCTTTGATTCTTTCCCCCACACTTAGTATCACTGCTGACACTTTTTCTTTATTGAGACAATGCGAAAGAGATGGTGTCATGACCCATAGTCTATACAAGCTAAGGTGATGCTTTATAATTGAAGCCACACTCAGAAAAGGTATAGTAATTACAATCAGCCTCGAGACTCCCACTGTTACCTTTTACCCACAGCTTTTTTTCTTTTTTTATTGGGCAGAGAACTGAAGTGAATCATCGGAAGTCTGTCCCCTTCCTCTCATTCTGTTTTATTTTCCTCTTGGACAATCAGGAATTAATGAGACAAAACAAAAAAGAGACCATTTGTGCCGGATTGTGTACAATTTGTGCTAAGGTCAATCAGGGCTAATGTGTTCTGTGTCCATCCTTACACCTTGAGCAATGACACATGTGTTGTGTTCGCTGCCACCGGTGCATTACTGCGAGTGGAGAATAAGTCAAAGTCAAAGCAGCTACCTTTGGTACGAGAGGACAATGCAATTAGATTTAGCCACCCATGAAAAGCCTTTTGTTTGAGTATGGATGCATGGGAGGATGCATTTTAATCATAGCAGGGTATAATGTCACCACTAAGAGGAATTGGGAAACAAAGAAATAAAACAATTCTGCATAATGCATCCAGGCTATCAGCGCTTACATCAAGAATGACCTATGGTATGGAAGCAATCTTCAGTATAGATTTTTTTCCGCCTTCTTATTGCATCCTGTTGTTAGAACACAAAAACACTAGATAGAACAGAAGTAAAGAAAAAGCATCTTCAGCCTAATGGTTTTATCAAATTCATGGCAGCTCCACATGTGTCCCTTGAAAACACTGCATACAGAATTACGACTTTGCGAGAAGAGCCTATGATATGGAGGGAAAAACAAAGATTAACAAAAAGAAATAAACGTCTTAAACAATAAATAGGCAGAGCCGTGAAAAAGTGTAAATGAGCTCGGCTACAGGGGCTGCGGCGCACACGCTGCGTGTTAAATAGAGGGAGATTTTTTAGCATTAACCTCGACTACTGTCATTACCCTACCTGTGGGCCTAAAACTCATCGGTATACTCAGCATGCCCGAGGTGGGTGGGTGTGGAGGGGCGCAAAACAAAACAAGCTTAATCAAGGAGCACAACAGTTTTCTCTTTCTTCTGTGCGGCTGACCTAATCAAATCAAGGAATGAGATTGATTTCACGAGGTGCAGATGGATCCCGTAGCCAGTCTAATTCAATGCGCCGACTCTTCACTATGATGTGTGTTTTCTCGGTCCAGATGGTGCTGCTCGGGTTTGTAATTCACATCTCAACATTTTATCTCCCCCTCCCCTTTCCACCCGCCCTCTTCCTTTCACTCACTCACTCAGGCTCCGTCCCCCCTTCATACTTTAACCGCTAACGAAATGAGTGTTGGTGTGGATAAGTATCTTCATCTGTCAAACATTTGATGCTGTGATCTTGTTAAATGTCACAAGCAACACATTCTGACTGCAGTGTGTGTTTGTAGAGTTGTTTAGGAAAGTAAAGTTGAAAAGGAGACTTGGTTAGTAGCGAATGTAAACAAAACCGTTTTACATAATTCATGATTGGCTTTGCCAAAGTGTGACAAGGCAACATGTTGCAAGTTGAATTATGCACTTACTGTACCATATGTGAGATTCATCTGCTGTGACACTCAAATAAATTAAACTTTAAATTAAGACAAATGCTTAAATTAGCAACCCTGCAGGAGACAACCGTGATAGTTCAGATTTTTTTTTTTATTGTAATCAGTATCTTTCAAGAGGTGTTTCAGATATAGTATATATAGACATGCACAAATTTCCATAATTGGAAAACATGCAGTGCTACTGCCATTCTTTGGGGCTTATTCCTGTGGAAAAAAAATGCAGATGTGCTCCACAGTGCCTGTTTGAGCTGTCAAAGTCATTGTTCTCATTCTGAGAAGCTTGCAAATTAGCCAGTTTCAATGCCAACTGCCACTGCTGGAAAGCCATGCATTGCTGGTGTTGGAATTCCTGCAGGTATACTCCAAGTTTCCTGTATGGGCTCTGACAGCTTTGGCTAAGCACTTTTCTGTTTGTCTTATAGCCGGTCTCTCTGCTCGTATTTTCTTAGTTCAGCACTGGAGGCTATAGTGTTGTTAAATTAATTTTAAACGGGCCAGGTGCAGTTCAACAGGCAAATCACTGAAAATGTACATAGAAAGCTCTGTTTCATCAGGCGAGGACAGGTAAAGTGATGACAGATTCATGCGTTCTATGAAGGAAGAACGATAATAACCTGTAAGTGTAATACGTCTAACAATAGGAGCTCTGATCCCATCTCACCATGGATCAGAATCTAGGTGACATTTTTTTGACTCACTATCCCTTTTTACACATCAACAACACAAACTGAGAAAGAAGCACATATAGAGGCTTTGCATGAATCCGCTGTAGTTTTTCTGCATTAAAAGCCAACATAATATCTCTCTATGGGCGACGGCTTCTAACAGGCAGGTGGTGAAAAGTTGTCTTTGCTGAGACCTAAGAACAAAAGGCAGTATAAATGAGGGCTTCATTGACTATATTAATAATCATCTGTGCCTTCTCCTTTGAGAGGCTTGTGATATCGAGTATCATTAGACATGCAAATAACAGCTCCATTTTCCTGTCCCTGGGATTAGGAAGGAAAGAGAGAAAAATGAAGAAGAGGCATGGCTGTGGCAGAAACAATTAAGCTATCCTCTTCGTGGAAGCTCTTGGCAGCAGCCTTCAGACGGGTGAAGGGGACAGGAGGGGTCTTTTGGCTAGGTAGCGACGTCAACACGCTTGTCTGAGTGAATGTGCAATTGCGCAGAGCATCGCTTTAAGATGTCAGATCACCTTGGAGTGGACGGCAGCTACAAGCACAGGCACTTCTTTGTGTCATGATGCCACTGTGTGTGTTTCACACTCTGTCTGGAACATAGAGGAGGAGGGAGCAGGAACAAAGGCACAAAGAGCAGAGGGAAAAGTAACAGAACAGACAGAATCATCTCTGTTGCTTCATGCTGCAGACAGCTGTTGACATGTTCTTTTTATCCTTTCCCTCACTCCAACCTGGTGACCACAGAGTGCATTACCATGACACGCTGAGCCAAAATCCCCCAGACTTACTTTGCCACATTAGACCTATAGTCACTTACTTTTGCTTACATGGCCTTTTCCCCCCGGCTGAACTGGCCAGCTTTTACCTCCCATTGCACCACTTGTAATGCTGAACTGAGAAACAGCGAGAGAAATTATATCAAAGCCCTCCTGGAATGCTGCACTTGAGAAGAACAGTGAAATATTTTCATATTCTAAAGTAAAAATCATTTACTCTTCCCGCTGGTGCTCAGGAAGGAGGAGTGGGCACAGAAATTGCCTCTCATAACCCATTTCCCTAATTCCCTTGTTACTTTCACTTCATTTTCACAATATCTTCATCTTTCCACCTCTTGCTATCATATAACAAAGATACCAGAGCTGGAAAAAAAATCAATCTTTGTCTGTTAAAAGGTTACCTTTAGAAAAGTAAGAAAACAGGTTAGGCCTAGGGGGTATAGCTGTAAGATCCAGCGGCTGAATTAAAGGCTTTTTTAAGACCAGTAAAAACTGGTAGTTTCATTGTGTCAACCCATAAAATGGAAGGAAGAAAAAAATCATTAGCAAAGCTGAGTAACAGTGGTTTTCCGGCGATGAACGTGTGCAGCCCACTGAGTGTATTCCATCATTCTGGAGACAGACACAAGACAGTGACTCAAAAAAATAAGACAGTCAAAAGTGACTGTCTGAAATGTTGACGTCTCTCCTCTCATCTCACTCTCGCTCTCTTTTGCTATCTTTCCCACTTTATCACTCTCTTCCTCTCTCCTGCACTCGCTCTGTGTCTTTTTCTGGAATCGCCCGTCGGTAATGTCAACAGAGATTTCACGGCACAGTGCCGGTGCATCAGCCTGGCTCACATTTCCCCTACCTGTGATTTACATCAGAGAAAAGGCTCGTGGGGGATTTTCCATGCCAGCCGAGGGAGGGGAGGGGTGACAGCGGTGGTAGAGCTGGATGGCGGGTAAGCGGGGGGTGGCAGGGCTGGATGGAGCGAGGACCCTGGGGCTTAACGGTGTAAGGCACTTTAACAATGGTGGCGTCGACCACACGGCTGAGAGATGCTTTTACTGCATCCGAGCCCTGCTCTGAAATATCACAATCAGCAACACACACACAACACAGTTCTGGCTCATATTCTAGCATGAAAGTGAATATTTGACACTGAGCATGCACTGTGTATTTATTCATGTTCAGGTGTAATGTATACTCTAAAAATTATATTTTAGAATGATGTGTTTTAATTTGAACCTTGACCACAGTAAGTTCTGTACTTCATTAGATACTCAAGATGCCAGTTTTTGTATATGAGCATAAAATACAAGATATCCAGAGGTGGGTAGAGTACACACAAATGGTACTCAAGTAAAAGTACAGTTACTTCATAATCATAATGACTCCAGTAGGGGCAGAACTACTGTACTGATTTTTGATTTTTTATATAGTTGAATATTTTGTTAATTCTTGATAACTTTTTGGTAGTTTGTAATTTCTTGACTACTTTTGTTAATATTTTATTGATTATTTAGCTAATTTGTTAATATTTTGTTTATTGTTTTGATCATTTTGTTCATTTTTTATACTTTGTACATTATATTTATTCATGTTTGTTTTTTTTTTTGCCAATTTTTGTCTCCTCTGTTGATATTATCTCTATTGTTTGGCTAATTTTATTCAATTTTCAATATTTTATTGATTATTTTTCTTCTCTGTTCACCATGCTGCTTATTTGTGCATGTTCTGTTAATATGTTGACTATTTTTGCTAATTTTTTGCTTCTATTGTGATTATTCTGAATGTGTAAAAATGACTCCTACTCACTGAGATGCAGCGAAATGTAACGGAGCAAAAGCATTTTTTTTTTTCCATCACAAATGTAACTGATTTAAGTAGAAAGTATTCTGCAAGACAGCTACTCTCAGAAGTAGAGTATGTATTTTAGAAAAAAAAATACTCAAGTATATGTAAAGGAGTAAACGTACTGCAATACTATTCATCTCTGAGTATATCAAGTATCTGTTTTCTGTCACTGCAATTCTCTTATTGTCCTTTTAAACCGTGTGCCAGTCGACCCACCAAAAGAAAAAGACAATAGTCAATTCATCATCATTGTTTAAATTCTACATTAATAACATGCTTCATTAAAAAACAACTGCCTGTACCAGCAGTGTCTCCTCTATATGTAACGTATGACTGTGATCCGAACCAGTGTTTCCCCTGTTTAGCCTGCAGAGCAGCGCCAGAAATGTGTTGCAGGGGTTGTCATGTCCAGAGCTAACGAGTCAGGACGTGGCGTTAGTACAACATGCCATTTGTCTTCCGTAATAAGACATGAGAGCTCGCAGACATTTGAAGAAAGTCAGCATCGCAAAACGGCTTCTTCCTGGAAAGACACACACTGACGCTTGCCAGGAAGGCTTTTTTTGTCTGACTGTGTGATTGGGTGTCTGCATCTGAATGAATGTCTACATGCTTGCTTTTCTTGTGTGTGTGTGTGCGCGGCTGACAGATATGTGTGAGCATCTTTGCTTGCTAACTTGTGTGTAAAATACAGGCTGTGGGGTGTGTACAGGTTGCTACTGTGTGTGTGTGTGTGTGTGTGTCTGTACAAACACCCTCTCCCTATTACAGCTGACTAGTAGATGGATGCTGGCTGTCACACCTGTCTGACTTTGTTCCTGCCAGTTGCGGTGGGGTCACAGGGAAAGCGCCCAAACACTCATCAATCTCAACCATTGTCCAACAGTCTTTCGGCTGCGGCAAATCTTCCTCCAATATCTATTTAGTCACTCCAGATGCTGGCAAAAATGCTTACATACACAGAAACACCACCTATTGACCCGCGCCGCCTGCACAAGCCGACGGAAAAACAACGGACATAACGGGATCAGGAATAATCTCTGAGAGCTCGTGTCAAATAAAAGTTTAACTTTGCATTTACTCTGCGAGGCTGTCATTGTCATTAGGCTGGCAGTAAGAGAAATTGAATTTGGTGCATTCCCAGAGGCCTCTGTCGAGTGTAATGCTATGAGCAAATGCCAGTGTACTCACTGCAACCTGGGGACTTTTCATTTAATAACATCAAAGCCAAATGGAAGAGCACTGGAGTCACTTTGGAAGGAGAAGTGGAAAAATGGAAACACAAGGCCCAAAGGTACACAACAAAACCAATTGCATGACATTGCTGACCACTTCCAGGTGAATTTTGGAACACGGTGAATAAGGTTGTTCTCAAAGTTTGGCTGCGGATCCAAAATAGAAATAACATGCATCATTTTTGGTCACAAACACACTGTTTTGCCTTTGTGAACGCACCAAACTCAATTACATTTGAAAAACACTCCTGGCCTCATACTCATACCACACGGAGAAGCCAGAAAAGTAATTTCTATCATTCTGGCTCGTGCAGAGTTTTGCAGTTCCCTTGATAGGAAGCAGCATTTGAGTAGCCAATCCGCTAATGGGAGGGAGGGAAATGGAGATAGAAAGTATAAACCTGACAAATAAAATTTATCCTGGTGGGTTTTTTTCCCTGCTTCCTACCCCTTAAAAACTGTTTCTGATGAGGGTGTAGTGAATAAAATATTTATGACGAAAAATATGTAATGGCGGGAAGAGAAAAACGGGACGATGAAAACTTTTATACCAGTGAGCGAAGACAAGTTTCCTTGGACGAGGCTCAGTCTATTGCCTTTAAGCATAGAAAATCATCCATGTGTTGTTTATAGTTTGCTGGTCAACAATTACTGCTTTGGGTCACACTGTCATCCTCCAAAAAGATGTTTTCATGCAGCAGCACATCAAATCTTTTTTTTGACGTAGTGTAGTTACTCAGGGTACTAAAACACTCTACAAACAGTAATGGTGTGAAAATACAGCTCTCTCCCTCTTTCTCTCAGCGGCAGTTTTCTCAGCGCCTGCTCTACATTTTCACCCTTCAGCTCCTTTCACTCCCTTTTTAATTCTCCCTCTCCTCCTCTGGGCCTCCTGAGGGTTGGGAAATAATGTACACAAACATAACAGGCGAGCGGCAGAAGCGCTCATGTTGTTTACGGGAGAAAAGCAGGAAGGAATCATCGCAGCGTGTTTCCATTCTCGCAACCTCTTTAATTGTGAAGGAATCAGAAAGTTGGGAAAATTCCTCTTCCTATGCAGATGCACTTTGATGCTGTCACTCACACAGTGCGAGGCTTTTGATTAGGCCTTGTCTGAGCACTAGAGGCTCATGACCACACTTGGCAAGCAGGAGCCATTAAAATCCCAGCAACTCTGGCTCCCCCCTCAGTCTTTCTGTGTCTCTTTGTCTTTTGCCTTCTCCCAACTGGGTCACCCACTGCGAGAGACTTGATACTGTGAAGGTAACACCACTAATACCTTTAATGCAGGACGAGAGGGAGTGGATGCAGAAGACTTATAATGGAAGAGAGAGAAATATATAATGAAAGGAAACAATGATTTACCTTTTAGACCTGAATAAAAAAATAATGCAGCGGGGAAAGTATTTACTTTGGCTTGTATTTCACTGCAGACAGCGTAGTTCAATGGAATCGGGCAATTTAGAGTTAAAAATGGATCATTTTAAAAGAAGTCAGAGATGTGAAACAGGTGATTATAATGTAATTAGGTACAAAAGCAACATCCAGCAAACATCATTTATTGGGTGGCTCTATCCCGGTTTTATTTTACTTCAGTCTCCTAAAAATGTACATTATGTTCAGGAATATGCTATAGATTTCATATTTTAAGGATGTTTTTCACAGTACTGCAGCCCATTGTAAAAAGCGTAAAATGTTTGCAGCCTGAAGAAGCACCCACAAGGTCTAGCCAGACCCTAAAGATGTGTTTGAACTGAGATTTACCCAGAAAAATAATAAAAAGTGAACAAAACAACTAAGGAATTCAACAAAATAAAATCGTAGTGATAAAATCATCAATGAAAAGACCAAAATGAAGAAAATAAGCAACAAAATTAATGAAACTACACTAAAAAGGAAACAAAATAACACCACAAATTAACAGAAAAGAACAAACTAAATCAACAAATTCAACAAAAATAAAGAAAACAACTAACAATTAACAATTTTTTCAAGGCAAGGAACAAAACATCACAAAAAAGGAACAAAACAA
>JAQQAE010021194.1:0-10515 GCA_029823295.1 Pseudamia nigra | reverse complement strand
TCACATACGGCAGCGAACTGAGCTCGCGCCTTGCAGTTTGGGGAAAAAGAGGGGGAGGGAGGTGATACATTTGGATAAAGAGAAAAAAGCACATCTTCTCAGAATTTAGCTCATGAGTGACCAAAATTATGAAAAAATAGAAGAAAACCCTCTTATTGCACATATAGCAGACAGTTTCACACATTAACAAAGTAAGGACGTTGGGGGCGATAAACGAGGGACCACTGTAGTTATGTCTTCAGTGTTGGAATGCAGTGTATCTTGCTTAGGGCTAGTACCTTACCATCACTTGCTTTCCAACCACCTTGTGGCCATCCTCTGTTGCCTGATATATAAAAGGTAGGTTGTGGTAGCTTGAAACGCAGAATAGTGTGAAAGTGTCTCGTCTTGTGAAGAACTGAGGAGCCTGTGATGTAAAGGTAGAGCTCAACATGTTGAAATGTACTAGCCAAGGTGAAATGTCTGAGTATGTGCCGGGCATCCAGCCAAGCAGTTTGTTCACTCTTTCTGCGTGCACAGTTCTGACCTCCCCAGGAGATCATCTGACAGTCATCTTTCTCAGCAACTGTAACACATGCTCAGGTTTCAGAGGAACCACAGAGGTACTGTGAGTGAATTGATGCTTGGGTCCTCAGACATGCACAGTTATGCCTTTTTGCTTTTGTATTTCTATTTTTTTAATGAACACAAAATCATGGTTCTGGTTGTCAATGTGTTTCTAATCAGAAACAAGTCAGCACACAGTAGTTTGTGTCTCAAGTCTTGACAGATAATGATCCAGTTAAATACTGTATGATGGTGTTTACAGACACACCAGCATCCAATTTATTAGGCTTAACCCAGTTTTGATCAACACAGATAAACCTACTTCTTCATATCCCTGTACACACGATAAATGCTATTATCCTGGTCACTGATTACAGCATACTGTATGTGCAGTCACCTGCAATATATTCCGCACAATCTGGCAATTTAATCTGACATCCTTGTAACTGTCAGCTCACTGGTTCCCAAAGCCAAAAAGACAGCTTTGGTGTTTCCTTGGGACCCAAACTGAGAATAATTTATTATAAACTGCAAATTATACCTAGTTTATTTTATTTTATTTATTTTTTTGCTATGGCTTGCTGAAGTCAGCTGCGCTTTGGGACATGTAACTAAAGGTGTTCTTATGACAGAGTAGATTTTTAGTCATATTTGTGGCTCTAACTCTGTATGTTGGCTCATGACAAAGGTTTGCTATAATAATCTAGAGTCTCTGTGAGTCTGATATATGAAAGACCAGTCCCACATATGAATGATGTGGTGCCTGCCTGGGGTGTAGTGGTGTGTGTACCAGTGCCCAGCTTTAGGCGTGACTCTTGAGTTCTTTTTTTTTTTCTTTTTTTTTTTTAGTTTTTTCATTATTTTTATAATGCATTCTATTTTCGTTGTGTATTTATGATGTGAACCTTACTTGTATGCATGTAGTTCATGCAGTATTATGCATGGGGTGAGAGGCCTAATGCTGAGGCCAATGATTTCTAAACGAGGGGTCCATGCACCCCCTCACTGCCACATGACTCTCCTTGATACACTGTGATTCATAATTTATTTCTCAACGTGGTAATGTGTCTCCAAAACAGCCCTCCACTCACAGATGCTTTTTACTTATAACTACTTACTGTTTATTGTTGTTATTGTAATTTGTTTTTAGATGGCTGCTTCCACTTTGATGGTATTGTAGTGAAACATTGTGCCAGCATTATTATAATTTGTACTCTAAACTAATGCATATACAATACTCCAAATAAAATAGTTCATCATAACGGCTCACCCAACCAGTCGAGAAGCTGCAATGTGACCTACGTGGCGTCACTGTCATGCATTAATGGCCACATTTGGCCTACAGTCATCTGTCACTCCTATTTTATTGCAACTGAGCAGACCTATTCTGTACGTGCTGAGGCACATGTCCCACAATAAAGTGCCATATTAAGATATTTTCAGTTTTACTACCCAAGAGGATGTTTTCCTGTTATATCGTGGTTTAAATAATTGGATGGCTTTATGTTGCATGATACACAGGAATGGAGTGTAAGTAGTGAAGAAAAAAAAAGCATTTTCAAGTACAGATATAGCATTTAGGGATTTTCCTGTAAACTCCTGATGTGATTTGTTTGTTGTTGTTGTTGTTTGCTTTAAATGTAGCAGCCAGGTTTGAGAACCTTTTTAACATATCCATTTTTGTATTAAATCAAATATAATCAAATGGCAGTTAAGAGACAGGTGCAAGGAGTGCTATATATAGTGTCAAAAAGTAATATCCTTCAGGTGCTCTTCAGTGTGGGGATCTTGCTGATTCCAGAGTAAAAAAAAAACAAAAAAAAAGGTCTGAGCCACTCTCGAAGGTTAAAGTTAAAAACCCTTTCTTGACTCATGGCTTCCTCGTTAAAATCATACCAACATGTTTTGGCTACCATGGCCTTCATCAGGCCAAGTACAACCTAATTCCAGTAGTCTTGCTATATGCAAAGAGTTTAAATCACAGTCACATGAGCAATCTGCAGAAACTATGCTGATTTGTCCAAGCAAGATCACATGAGATACTCTGCATATAACAATACTACGTGAATTAGTTTGTGCTTGCCCTGATAATGGCCATGTTGGTATGATTTTAACTAAGAAGCCATGAGTCAACAAAGGTATCAAGAACACCTCAGACCTTGTTTTTTAGTTTATAATCAAACAGCATTTGTAATGCACATTTCAGCCTGGACAATTATTTAATCACAAAAGACAGCAATGTAAATGTCCAGATATAGGAGGATTAAGAGACATACTGTAACTGCAGAAATTGAGTATGTTCTATGTAAGATATTCAAAAGGAAGGTCACTACATTGTTTTTGTGTGTATATATATATATACATATATGTTTTTTTACATTTGTTTGAGTTTGTATTCTTGATTTGGAAAAAATCCAGATGTACAATACCCACAATTTCTTTGATAATCAAGCAAACAGACCCTAATCGCAAAAGTAATATTAACCACAATATAATTTTTTCAACCAAATCCTACAGCTGTAATTTTAAAATTTGGCAATGCCGATTAGTTCCTACTTGCCACATGAGGCTTGTGAAGTATAACAGCATCACTAAATAAGCCTCCAATAACATTTTTTTTTGTTGTGATTTATTACCTGTGATGTGACAGGTAATATTAAAAAGCCATTGGGCTTTAAGTCACATGAGGGGTTGAAGAAAGTGTTTTGAGGCAAAGTGAAATCCATCACTCTAAGCAGGTTGTATAATTTCAGTGTGGAGTAAATCTGTTGCAGCAAGTGTAGCTGTGGCAATAGAAATTAAGCTGCCTGTGTGTAGAGGTCACCTGACCTGCATACTGTACTTCAGTTTGTTTTGGGCTGTTTCTGCTTTGCTGGAGTTCTGCGAAATGTTGATGGGCACCCAAAGGACACACATCAATCTAAAGCAGTGTTGACGTAGTAAGTTTAGGTTCACTGAATGTGTTTGTTGTATATATTACACTGAATAGGTCAAACCCACAATAGCTTTGTGCTGTCATGGCTGTTGTTTTTTCCATGTTCACACTTAAATTTGTTTCAAGCATTAGAGCTGAAGAGCACTCGAATAGACTTATATAGATGTTGATACACATATTTGACATGTTCCCATATGATTGGCCGAGAGGATGGTGCATGTTAATGATGCATGATTGCAATAGGCTGTTGCTTCATGTAGCTCTTAAAGGTAAAGTATGCAACTTTCCTCTTGCTCCGTTTACAAAAAGTATTGTTCAAACTCGGCCCCCTCTGGTTGCAGACAGTGAGAAAGTTGCAATGATAGAGCTGGCATTAGAACACACGGAACACGGATGGGAGATACAATATAGACAACAATTTTCTGGTGCTTTTCACACCTTACTGTAGCAGATACAAAGTCACCAACAAAATTACACAAAACTCCACAGGAAGGCTCCGGAGAGGAATACAACCAAAACAGATCTCTGCATTTGTCTTGTGAACATGAATGCAAGTTGCTTCCGCTCTAATGAGCCGAGCGATGCTGTGGTTGGTTAGAAATGTAAACATGAGGCTGTGATTGGCTGGAAGTATAAACACTCCTCACTCCACAAATAACCCAAACAGAGAAAAATCAGATTGATTGAGATGGATTATATAAAAAGTTTGTCTGATCCTTTAAATCTTTATCTCCTTTATCCCAACTGCACTTGAGGTACAGTACATATATATTTAGCTTAGTTTATGTTGTTTCAAGACCTTGGTTTTCATTGCATAGCTTTGCCATGTTATGGGATTGTGTTTCAGTAGATTTTTGTGGGATCAATATAAAGTTTTCCTTTGTCTTTTTACTGGATTTCCACAATTTGGTGAAATATTATAAACCCATTGTCATTAGTGAGTCTTTTTGCTTGGTTACAGAAAACACACAGATTTTGGATTGTTTATTACTGTGTATTTTTGTAAAATTTAGAGATATAAATTTGTAAAAAAAATCCTATAATTCTGAAACTTTTTGTGATTGTACACCTTCACAGGCTGACAATTAAGTGTGTAACACATAAGCAGTTCATTTTTCTCAATTTATATTTATGAGTCTTCTTGTATCCTAAGATTCTGTTTTTGCTCTGAATAAACCTGATGCTCCTTTCTGTGACGGTTGCGTTTCTGCTGCAGTAGAAAGCAATGACAGGTCCGTTGCTTCTGTGAAACATACGATGCTAAAATGGAAAATTGTTGCGTAACTGTACTTATCTGCCTGCACTGCAGTTGTCATGCATTCTCTTAACATACAGTGTAAATGAATAATGTGACATGCTGTTAATAGTACTTTGTGCTGTTTTGAGCTGTCAACAAATGGATAAATCACTGTGTTTAAGGCAGCACATTCACTTCTGTCCGTGTTGTGGTTTGCGTTTATGTCTCTGCTGCACTTTTGTCTAGTGTAAATAAATGTACCACATAATTTCTTCAAATTTCTTTTTCTCTTCTATGGTTATAAAACCGACATATTTTCTGTGTTAAGTCAGACACTCATCTTCTGTTTTGAACAAGTGTGACACCATATTTTAAATGTAACTTATTTGTAAATTATGACACACCAGTAGATTTTGCAGATTTGTGTAGAAATATTCTTTCTACAAGTTAGACTTGTGTTACCATTATTTGGCAAAATAAATATCTGCAAATTTAAGATATCAAAACAATAAAGTATGTGGAACTCCTGCAGAGTTTGAGCAACAGTTGCTTTCCTCATGACAACAGGCAGCAACAGCTGGAGTCTGGTGTTGCTAAATAGAAGCAGCTGCTGTGTTTGAGAAATTAGTAGATGTGTGAGATATGACACAGTTGTAACAATCAGAGGGTTGAATTTATGCTGAATGCATCAAACTGTCAAATTTCAGCACATTTTGTTTTGTAAGGGACAGAGTGAGGTTCGCTGTTTGATTGGTTCTAGTCTGATGCTAAGCTAGTTGGTGATAGCTTTACACTAAACACTAAAGAGTGGTGTCTATTTTCCCAACCTCAGCTTGATAATTTTAGACTCTGTGTCTGATGTCTCCAATATGCTTTTTGTTTTGGCTCTCAAATGTAGTTGGAATGGAAATATTTTTGTTCCTTGTGCACCCTCAGGGATTTGTGCACTAATGCATCTGTGTCTGAAAGGCAGAAATAGCTTCACATTGGGAAAAGCATCAACATGTGAGGCGGTATCTAACAGGCCCAGCCATCTTTGCTTGGCTTCAGGGAATAAAAACTCGCTGTAAAGAAATAAAAAAAGATGCCCGTACTGGTTTTATGACACTGCAAAAAAGGCTGAGTTTATCTATGCATGGCCATGAATTGCAAAGTACAGTAGTTGATTTATACAAATCTTTTTGTAGTTATGAGAAGGATTATTTAAAGGTCCCGTATCTTAAGACCTAACATCTAAAATTATATTTGTGCCGATTCAGTACATCTACTAGAGACCTATGCAAGTGTGTTGATTTGATTTTGTTTTTTGCTTTTCAAAGGGCATTCTTGTAACTCTGTCACACCCTTTGATTTTAGTGTGAGATTTTGTATCTGCCCACTTTAATCAGAAAATGCTCTGATTGGTTGAACCACAGCTCATTTCTAGGTGATCTAGGATCAGACTGGTGCAAGGCAACCGTAAACTAGGGATGGGCATTTTAAGCAAAAACACTAATTGATAGTCATTCGTAAGTAATTGATTATTAATCAGTTTTGTCCACCAGAACCACCATACCGCTGACACTCGTCACACCACCACTATACACAAGCACACCACAAAGCATGCAAACACAACAGTCTTCATTTATTAATTCATAAACACTAAACAGACTGGAACTGTGCAGTTTCCTTACCTGTGAAACGCATAATGATACTTTATCTTACTTTGCCATGGCACTGTACTTGATTAAAGGCTGACACATTACTTTAGCTTCTGCTACTTTGTTGTGCACAGCTGAGGTAGGTTTATGATGAACTAGCTTCACACGGTAGTTTGCACTGCATCTCACTGCCATGTATTCATTTTTGAACACACTCCACACATGACTTTTGGACATCTACTTTAGCATACTTTGTTGTTTTCAGCAATGGCATACTATATCACAGCATGTCCCACAGTGCCACACGTTTACCTGTTGGACTTGGTCCTCTGTTGTGAATTGGCGTGTTTGAGACATGCAGTCGCCCCCCTACCACGTTAGTACCAGATCCCAGCAAGTTTATTTCTAGATTGACACAAAAGTCACATCAAATAATAGTTTTTAAATATTTTTATTTTTAACTATTTGAATATTTGAAAATTGTGAATCCATCCTTACTTTAACCATGGAATAATGCACTTTTTTATAAACAACTAAAAAATGTCAGGAATGCTGAGAAGTGCCCATGGGCTTGGGTTTAGCTTTAACTTGACTATGAATGGTTCCAAACTGTGATATTTCAAATGTTAGGTTTTTACATTTAAAATTTTACCAGGTAAAATACATTGATTATGATTAGTTCTCACTTTCGATGTCACAAGTTACAAAAATTCAGACTGACTTGTTTTTCTGTTTTTTCATCTTGTGCAGATTTCTCAAGCCTTGCAGCACTGAGCAAAGTTCATATTTCCACACCTTTTTTATTTTATGTCACAGAGTTTATATAAAGTCCAAGAAAGATTAATTTTCACAGTATTGGGCCTTTAAGCTTTAATTACTTAATTTTTAATGCTGTAGTGTTAGTTTCATGCTTAGTTACCCAGAAGAGAAACTGTAATCCCTTGGGACCAAGACATCATGATATTTACTGAATATAAATCCACTTATTTTTTCATTTTTATATATTTTGCTGATTAAATGTAAAAGATGAGGTAAGAATGAACATTGAACCTGAATTTCATTTTGATGTAATCTCCTGAAATAAACAAAAGGAACAAAATTGGATAAAAATAAAAAGAAATATGATCATCCAAATTAACAAAATAATCCTCAAAATTAACAAGACCAAATAATAAACAACCCGATACGAAGGGCACTGCTGGGTTTGGAAAGGTCGATCTATTTTATAATATCAAAAAATCATCATGTGTAACCAGTTACATGTGTTGTAAACAGTTTCAGAGGAGTCATGGTCTTCTTTTTCTTACACTTGCCCCTTCAAAACGAAAGCCATTGCGATGGCATACTTTGGAAAATTGGCATAAAGGCAAAGCAGTGGTTTAGTTTCACTGAGATATTGAGTTCAGAACAGCCAGCGATGTGACCTGAGGAGCTCAGTTATGTAAGCACTTCACCAGTTGTCAACACGATGGGAACATTTCCACTAGGTGTGAAACTGATTGTGAATTTTTTGGCTGTATCTCACTTGGCTTTGTGCCCGTGATGCTCCATGGTTCTCTGGGCTAATGTCTGCAGAGTTACATAACGTGGCTCGATCTGCACTAGACCAGTTCCCACTCTTGACTTCACTCCTGTGGCTTCACGTGTGTTCATGGGTTTTAAGACAGGGCTCCCACTCAACACATGATCAGTGTCACTAGCTGTTCTAAACGTATAAGTAGAAGTATCACAGTGTTGGTTCATATCACATCACTGAGACATTGGAGGGAACCCACAATAGGACAAAAATATGCTAATAACCAACTTAAACATGCTGAATTTAATGTGTCTGTCATGACACTAGTTGATAATGCAGTACATTGTAACACAAATTATGCTGACTAATTATTTATTGTTATTCTCTATTCTTATTATGCCACAATTATAATTTGAGCCTAGTAATACATTAGGGCTGTATCTAATGATTATTTTCATTGTTAATCTGATGATTTCCATTTTCTGTCTAAATCCACATCACAAAGATATTCAGATATTAATTAGCAACCAAGAGTCAAAGAAGGCAGAAAAAAAAATCTTATAGAAAAGGCTGAAATATTCTTATTCTCTTACAAAATTCTCAAACTGACTTAACAGTTCTTAAAATAGGTGTTGTTAGTCTAGTTATCTATTATTTATTTATTTAGTCAGTTTAATTTTCATGATTAGGTAATTATTTTTGGCTTCATCACACAATTGAGTGTACATGTACATGTTCAATAAATAATTAAAAATAATGTCAGGAATATTTATTTAATCATTAAACATAAAAACCAAACCTGGCTTATGAGCAACATATACAAATGGATAAAATTTGACCATATACCGTATCGCCAAATCATCATTGTTTGCAGTTTTGGATTTCCAAGTATTTAAGCTTTTACAGTCATTTTCACAAAGTATTATTCATCAAGCTGTATTTTGCTATGACTGAGAAGCTTAATGTAAATGTACAAGCTTATTTATATAATAACAACCTTGGATCAGTATGAAGGCTCTATTATCTACCTAATTCTGCTGAATGTTATGCCTGTTATGGATTTTCCCATTAGCAGTCCTACCCATATAAAATGTGAACATGTACCTGAAGCGTTAGAGGTCAAACCCTGATCCTACATCAACTGCATGTAATTGAAATAACATATTTGTAATGAACTAAACATGGTGCTTCATTGCAGCTGTGTCAAAGAATGCATCTAATCATGGTCAAGTAAAAATAGGGTAATAACCACATTTTCTCTAAATTTTAAGAAATGTAATTTACGTGTCACTCTTTACATTTCTTTTTTCAGGGTCTGTTAGCACAGTATTTGTGTATAAAATTCATTAGAGACTAAGTGTAAGCCAACAAAGGCTAAAATTCTGTGTGTAGTTAAGTATTAAATGAAACTGTATTTTTGAAATTTTTATTTTTAATGATCATTTGAACGTTTTTTTCTTCTCTTTTAGTGACTGGTGACAATAAAAAAAAAAAAATCAGCCTGGTGAATGATATGATGTTGTGTCTGCAAACTAAATTGACAAAATTAATAAAAAATTTTGGCACATACACTGTATTCACATCTACTCTCCCAGTCAAATGTTTGACCACATCTTTTCCTTCATTAGTTTTTCTTTACTTTTGTTATTTTCAACATTGTACATTCATACTGAGGACATCCAAACTGTGAATGAACACATCCGTACATGCAGTAAACAAAAAAGTGTTAAACAACCCAGAACATGATTTACATTTTATATTGTCCATTGTAACCACATTTAGCTTTAATGACAACTTTGCACACACGGTATTCTGTCATCAGATTCATGAGTTTTCACTTCACAGGTGTGCCAAGTCAAGACTTAATTTGTGCCATTTCTTGACTTCTTAATGTGCTTTTAGACCATCAGTTGTCATGTGCAGAGGAAGGGTGGGTACAGAGTCAATCAATAGCCCTGCTAGTGCTACTACAACTACTGTACCAATCCATATTATGGCAAAAAACAAAAAAAAAACAGTTGGGCCATTTTTACTTTAAGAAATTAAGGTCAGTCAATCTGAAAAAATCAAGATTCTTCAATGTGTCCCCAAGTGCAGTTGAAAAAGGAAGACCAAGAGCTACCTTGCAGCAGAGAAGTTTGAGAATTGTCAGACTCAGAAACTGCCAACCTTCTTCTTCCAGCTTCCAGAGAGAGCGGACACATTTTCTATCTGCTCTCGTCCCTGTTTCCCTGCTTGCTATGTCTTTGTCTGTGTGTTTTGCTCATCCTCTGTCAGAGTGTTCCCCTAAAAACCCAAACAACATGGAATTGACCAGCTGGACCTCAATGAAATTGACACATTGGAGGACGGGTCAAGGAGAACCTGTGGGTCCTCTGAGGACAGCGGCTGCTGGATATGTGAGGATCCGTGGATGCATTGGGATGTGTTTTTAGAGGCGCTGTCCAATGAGGATGTGATGGATATTTATCTATTCGGAACCACGATAACAGGATTTCTGCTGTTTTGGCTTGGGTGTTTTTCGTATTATTTTGAAAAGCAATGGAGGAAGCTGTAAAGCTCAGCAAAGCTTTTGTCTCCAAATCAAGCAGGTGGGAAGAGAACCAGCAGCACAACACGGACGATTTCTGAGTTAAATCGA
>JAQQAE010021193.1:0-10516 GCA_029823295.1 Pseudamia nigra | reverse complement strand
GGGTGCTGGAGCCTATCCCAGCTGACTTGAGCGAAGGCAGGGTACACCCTGGATGAGTCACTAGTTCATCGCAGGGCCAGAAATTAATCAAGCATAACATTCAACTACTAAGACTAATTTTTCTGTGCGGGGATTCAAATAAATATGGCATCTTAATCAAGAATAATGCACTTTACAGTTTCTTCTGCTCTTTTTTGGAAACCAGTAAATTTAAAAAAAATTTGATGGATAACAACCACAATTATATTTTAGCAGTAGAGTGTATGAATACTGGTGGAATGACCATTACAGAAACATACACCATTTTGGTTATCACCAGTCCTGTCAATTTAGGGCAGCTTGCACATAAACCATAGATTGAGTGGTGGTTTGATACATTTGTTCACTAAAATAAATCAGAGAAAGTATCTCTAGTTTTCATCTTTAGTCCATTTACATAAGTCTTGTGTTTTGGGTGGATATGAAATCTTCCAATGATGATTTCCCCATGTGTCCATCTGTTTGTGTTGACAATCTGATTTTTTAAATCCATTCTCTGACCCTGTAGTCTTAGAGGTTCACTGTGTACGATTCACAGGGACTCAAGAGGACAAATCAGCAGAAAAGAATGTAATAATTACATGAATATTAAACAAGGATATGTTAGAATGTACCATTTATATTTAAAGAGGAAACTCCTGCATTCCATGGAGTTCACCGTACTGCATTGCCATTTATCTACTGTAGCTCAGAATGGATTTCCTCTTATTTTTTCCGTTTCATAGTGGGTGGGATCCTGCATTAAGGTGCATTACTGTCACTTTCTATATCGAAGTGTGGACCAAAGTTAATATGCCCCCTAGCTAAGAACACAAAAACAAATAACAGACTTCCATGATTTTAAAGCCACATAGGAGACAGGAAGAGTCTAATTGTTGGAAACTGATAAATGCCACTAAATATCGTATTGAACATTTAAGCATATTCAAAAACCAAACTAGCTGGGCAATTTAAAAATGTGAAACTATTGTAACCTACCATATCTATATTTTCAACCCCGTTTCTCATTTTCTCTCTAGATTGCTGCCAACTCCTGGGGAAAGAACTGGGGTGAGGACGGCTACTTCCGTATTGCTCGCGGAACCAATGAGTGTGAAATTGAAGCGTTCGTGATTGGCGTGTGGGGCAGGATTACAATGGAGGACATGCACAACCATCACCACCACCATCGTCGTCGGCACATTTAGAGATTCCACAGATGTTTCAACCCCCCCAAGAGCTTCGGTTTCTGTCCCACTTATAGCTGGTCGTTACAGAAGAGAACTTTATTACAACTCCTTATCCACCACATTGGCTGGGACACAAAATCAGCAAAAGAGCCCCTGCACTCTCGCCTTTCTTTACTCTGGGGCTATTTAAACCCCCTCATCTCCACCCTCTTTACCCTTCTAACAAAACAACCTTCTCCACTTCCTCTGTAACTCAAGGTTTATGGCACCAAAAACAAAAGAGAGGAAAAACTAAGCTAAAGCTCTTTACACCTCAAGATTCCATAAGGCACCTCAGGTACCTATAGTTCCAAAGACTACACTTCCCAGAATCCTCAGCTTATCTGGTGAAACATGTTTGTATCTGAAAAAGGACAAGCTCAGTCAGATCATTCCACTCTTTTATGTGTGTGTCTTTGTCAACCTGAACCTTTAGTTAAACCCAGAGGGACAGGTTGGAGAGAAGTGGAAATCTGAGAGGCAGATAGAGAGAGTGAGACACACCCAGGTCAACTGTGTAATACAATATTACACCATAGATGACCTTACTGACATTTACCTGTCAGCCTGACACAAAGACCAGTCAGTCCTTCCCTCACTTTAAAGGTGGAGTAAGTATTTGAATCTAAAAACCAAACAAACACACTTCAGTACTCCTTCAGAAATTCCACCCTCAAAAACAGCAATTCACTTAATTCAATTTACATTGAGTTTAAATGTTTTTCTGTCATATCATCCCATCACTGTGTTTTAGATGGTAAGATAAGTGAACTTTTGAGAGGTTGGAAAATGTATTATATGCATTTCCATAAACATTACATATGATTATAATAACACTGAACTAAAAAAGCAGAGCATTCTGTTGCTGCTGTTTCAGTTTGTTCTGTCTTCAGACAAACTGAAATGGTTAAATATTGACCCTGGTGTATAGGGAACTTAATAAACATGACATCCTTTGTGCCCATCTACTGACTGCCTTGAATACACATCTGATTGGGCCATGGTGATGAACGCTCAAAACAGTAGTGCATTAATTTCACTTTGATTTTTTTTCCCTGGATGACATAAAGAAATTATTCTAACTATGATAATTAATGCTACTAGCAAGTTGGGATGGGATGAGATAACAATTTAGCAATCCACAACCCTGACCAAGATAAGCACAAGATGATGGATGGATGAATTCTGATTTCATTATTGCTATAGTTTATTGATTCAATTCCTTAACAATTCTTTTATCAATTCTAATTGGTTGAAGGAAGGGTACAAACAAGCTTATTGCCATTAAATTGTGTTGACATTTTCATTTCTCAAACAGAAAATATTTTGATACTATTCGATGTGAACCATAAGCCTGAAAAATATTCAGAATAGTTTTGCATAACATTACATAAAATGAGTTGGGTGCATAAAAATGTATGGAAGTTTGAAGTATTTCCTCCCTTGTATGAAATGACAAGTTTGCAAAAATTACAAGGGAACCTGCTATTGTCTTTACGTGTAAAATATGACTACACTTTCAAACACTTTTGCCTGCTCACCATGTTGGATACGTTGAATTGTTAAGCCAAGCAGGTTAATGATCGCAAGGAAATGAACAGCATCGAACCAGTTCTGAACAGGAACTGCTTCGATTCCCATCCCTACTAGCAAGTAGCTATGAGAAAAGTGCTTCATTGTCCTGTTGTATGTATTGAAGAATTTTCGGAGAAGGAAAAATTCAACTCTAGCAAGTGTAAACACACCATAAACATTTTGACACACTTCAAAATACATATTTTTTTAAACAAACACCATGTGACTGTATAAAAGCACTGAATGCAGCATGTTCCCCAATGGTCTTACATAATAGCCTGGAATCTTGCGTTTGACTCACTATCCTGACTTTTTGGAGTAATTTCATTTAAGTGACAAAATGAGTGAGATTCCAAAGTGTGATGCGTGATTTAACAGTGCTGCTAGTTGAAGAAAAAAAAACTAACTTTGTGAGCCATTTGCATAACAGTTTTTTTGACAGTCTTATTGAAGTAACATAAAAACAGACAACCCTTTACCACTACTTCACCAAAGGTTGTTGAGTTAAAATGGCTTACTCCACCTTTAAGAGAGGGTACCTGCATAGAGTTTACAGTTTCTCAAACATTCCAGTTACATAGAGCCTGACACTGGAAGCAGAAGAGAAGATGGTATTAATAAACTCTGTTTTAGGATTTTAGCAGGACCTAACCAACCAACAGCCATCACCAACAGTCAAAGCAACTCAAAACAGAGGGATATCTGCCCAAAAGAAATCAAGTTAATAATAAAAATGTCATGATCCTGACTTTTAACCTTTAGGTTTATAGAGGGAAGGACATAGTCTTTTCCTCATCAATCAATAGGTATGATTAGATCTGGGCTGCATACAAACTATGTTGTAGATAGTATTAAAAGCCATCACCCTTCTCATTTAAGACAAATGAATCCCCGTCATGTTAACAGGTTCAGAAGATTGTAATGCCTTAAAAATCACTGCAGAATAAAAGTGTTCATGTATAGTAGTCTTAATGTGCTGTTCTGTGCACACTGTTACTATTTGAGCTAAAAAATGTTATTTTTGTGGCAGTTACATTTTTAATGTTTATTTTACTACTTGTAAGATGTATTGTATATAGTAACGTTCATAACACACACACACACCACTCGGTTGCTTCTGAGAATTTTCCACTTGTT
Source organism: Pseudamia nigra (assembly GCA_029823295.1). Taxonomy (NCBI): domain Eukaryota; kingdom Metazoa; phylum Chordata; class Actinopteri; order Kurtiformes; family Apogonidae; genus Pseudamia; species Pseudamia nigra. Next base: position 6,557 of record JAQQAE010021193.1, on the reverse strand, counting down.
CTTCATATGTATTTGTTTCACCACAGCGATAGGGGATGAGAGGGGATGCTGCTGCTAAACTCCAGACTTTAGTTTGATGCCTTTTAATTAACACTGCCACCTCTTACTAATACTGAAATGCCAGTTTAAGTCACACACGTTACAGAGGCGCTATATTGCATGTTTATGTTTTTACTACTTTTTACTGTTCTAATGTTATGCTGGAAAACTTACCACCTCTCTACCACGGTGGTGTATGATTTTTTTCATATGTATCACAGGCTGATTTAAGGATTTTTTGGACCTTTTTCAAGCAAAGCCTCACTTGAAAATCAAAACCTGGTGTATTATTACTGCTTACCCTAAATTACATCTTACAGTGCTTCAAGTGACACTTCAAAAGGCCTTTTCATTTCTATATAATGGCTCATGATCTTAAAAGACCTTCTGAAATCTCCTTCAGGCATGGATAGGCAGATAAATATAAAAGCGAAAGAGAAATGTATACGCATGGACAGACAATGTGCAATGTGGTGCAGGTGCTATAGAAAGTTCTGACTTATTACATGTTTCTCATGTGATGAGCATTTCTCATAGTTACTTTTATTACTAGTGATTAAAAAAGAAAAGATCAAGAGTAGCCTGTGTTGTTACAGGTTTACAGTAAATGACAATAAACCAAAACAATGTGAATATTTTCTTAACATTAGGAGAATAATTTTTTTGTCTAAGAGGGAGATTTATTTCCATCTGCAAACATTGCTTTAGCTCTGAGTAACAAACAAGACTGTAGAAGTTAGAGTTGTTTGAATTAGTTTTGAACAGTCTCCTCTTTTCCATTACATTTTATGCATCTTTTACCAGTGAAGTTCAGGAGCTTTTACCATTTATTTATGTGCTATTTTATGACCACCTTGCTAAAGTGCAGCATTATTGTGAGATTTATGAGGGCTGTGGCACAGACAGTGTAACTGATTATTTTTGGATTATTTAAGAAAGTCTGTATATTCTCACTCAACTCATCACATACTGACTGACTGGAAGCTCAAACAACAAGGCTATGGGCATTGCCATATTGGCACCACTGCCTACTCTCTGAACCAAAATGGACTTAGAGGTGGAGTGTAAGTGGAGCTGACGCCTCTGGGTCAAACACACCTGGACACCAGGCTGTAAATATGACTATTTGCTGTACAGTTGGCCATTTTAACATGGGAACTATTGACCTGTTTACAGCTAATCTAATTAGAAAGTGGTGCATGCATTTTGGGAATGGAAGTAGAGGTCTGGCACTGTTCACACAAGCAAGCAAATTGAAACTATTCAATTTAACAGTTTATGAGCATAGGGATGTCGAATTGCATGTATGAGTGCCAGAATTGATAATCCAGTTTGACCACCCACTCTGTAACAGCACAGAGATCTAAAGGCTAGATGTTATTACCAAAGCCACCTTAAAAATATATATAATATTTGCAATCTTTTGTGGCCTTTTGTAGATTGGCAGGCTGTTTAGTCTGCCAAAACTCATGCACAGTTTGCAGTTTGTTTGCAAACTGTAAAAGGGTCTATGGAACTTGCGTCCCTTGCACACTGATAGTGCTACAATTTTTGGCACTCAGTCATGTGCACCAGGTCGCAGCCTGGTATACATACATGAGGAAGTATGTTGTATTATTAAAATCACTAAACACTCACAAAAGAAAACACCACTTGAAATTGCATCTGTTTGCCAAAAGTAAACATTTTCAGCCTGTAGGTGCAGTTTTGAGGTTGCTATTCTTTCTCTTGGTAAGGAGAAAATTGTAACAAACAAGTACTAGAAACAACAAAAATACCAATCGTGCCACTGTGCAATGAAAATATAGCCTTTATATTTGAAGAGCACATCCTGTAAGTCAGACTGCATTCATGCATTAGAAGAGCTTGGTTAGGATAGGGAAAAGAGTGTTTGGGAAGGGCTGAGAGAAAGAAAACACACACAAAAACCGGATGAATATTGCGAATAATGTACAAGTCCACAAATGTAAGCTTACCACCTCAACTCCCTCCTATATGTAAGGATTTACAGAAGGGGTCTCAAACTCGTGCCATGGAGGGCTGAGACCCTGCAGGTTTTCTATCCAGTCACTAAAGCAACTGATTTCACTGATCAGCAATCGGGGGGAGGAGCTGATCAGTCAAATCTGCAGGTTGGAGACTGGTTGGAAAGAAAACCTGCAGTCTCAGCCATCCGTGGCACGAGTTTGAGACCCCTGATACAAACCACTATTGAGTATGTTGCATGTTGAGAAGTGATCCGATTGCAACCAACTGTCAGAATGTGATGACTTGGGAATGAGAACAAGCTCAAAAAGCAAACAGCAAAGTTTTAGTGGGATCAGACCAAAGCTGGATCACTTTTTTTTCTTATTTGCAGTGTCCTGACATGTTCCATTAAGAGTCATTCAGTCAGCAAACAGAGCACAATAGGGAATAAGCAGAAAACATATGAAACATTTTCCTCATGATGTGTAATATTTGTATTCTATAGTGACTTAGATGGGACCAGTATTACAGCTATCCAAGTAGAACCCATAGTATACAACCTGTCTCTGCAAACTCCCGTGCTGCACCAGTCAACCATTCAGAAGTTGTGTACTTAATGTAAAATGAACCACTCCATATTCACTGATATGTAGAGTTTATTTATGATGAGATGTGTAAATTATATGCCTTTATTCTTCTTTGTTTTCTCTGTGCAATGTTTTATTATCTCCCCTATCTCTTGTATTGTGTGGATTAAACACAATATGCCTGTGCAACATAATAAAGCCTTTCCAAAACCACAGCGTTTCATAGAATAGTGAATTAATTATCTTGTTTCAAGGTACATAAATGGGAAAATATTTAAGTCGGTCTGAAGAGCTGACCATAATTACCTCCACCAAGTAGGTTGTGTTTTCACCAGCATCTGTTAGTTTGTTACCAGGATTATGCAAAATTTGGTGCTAGGTTAGAGCTAGTACCAACAAAGAACTCATCAACTTTTGACATGGATCCAATTCAAAAGGGCAAATCCAGGTTTTTGGCCTCTCTTTAACATTATGAGATAGGGCATTTGATATTTTTAGTAACTTCTTAGGGAACAAAAAGTACACTCAGCGCATATACAGTGGTCCCTCGCTATATCGCGGTTCACCTTTCGCAGCCTCACTGTGTCACGGATTTTTTTTGTGCAATTTTCATGTATTTTTGTTACAGCGTATAAACGCGCACTGTGTTCTGTGTCCTGACTGGCCAAAGGAGAACCCGTGCATTGTGATCTGCATTCCAATTGGCTAAAGATTGTCAATCAATCTCCTCTGTGCTGTGTTTCCAGTACTGTACAGTACAGAATGCGTTCAGCTCACCAAACTTACAGACGTTCGATTGCTAGCAGTGTGACTCTGAAGTGCTGTATGTTTGCAAGTTTTCTCTCCGACAAAAACCCACAATGTCGACAAAGGCCTTCATTGGAAAAAAACATGCTACAGTAGATGCTACAGCAGGACAAAGAGGCGCGGTCAGAGGAAATGTGACGCGTGAGTCACTATTAATAATTTCTTATACGTGCAGCTTCGTAGGTTGATCGGTAAAATAAAATTTGTTGTTTTTAAAAGCCATCTTTTTTTAAAAATAGGAAAACATTTATATATTTTTTACTTCTCAAACAAATGTATGGGCCTGAAAACAAGTTATGATCTTTAGTTCTATAATACTGTACTTATTTTTTATTTAAAATTACAAAAGGCTTGAATTTTTAGAGTGTTTAAATAAGAGAGAAATGTAAGAAAATGTTAATGCTTGTCTGAGAATAGTGTATAAGGTGTGTGGTGAGGGGTTTTACAGCCTTAAAACAAATACGATGGTGCCCTGGCTAACGAATTCAATCTGTTCCAGCGTCACGTTCGTTGAGCAAATCATGCATTAGCTAGCGAGAGTTTTTCCATAGGAATCTACTTCACGGATTTCGCCTATCACGGGTTATTTTTCATCCACCAGGGCTCTTTATTCACTCAGCACAGTAATGTACAGGGATTTTCTTTGAAAAAATTAGGGGAATTGATCATTTCCCTCTTATCTTTGTCTATTTTTATGCATCATCCTTGTACATATTAAATCAAAAATGCACAAAATAAGCAACAAAATGAGCAAAAGGGCATTATGCAGTTCATAATGCATTTTAGGGTTTATTTTTGTAACTGCAGGACTGTAAAGTTTCAGATGTAAAAACTGCTCCCTTACTGAGCTGGGGATGAGGTGTGTGGCCAAACAGAGGCAGAACCCAACTTCGGTAATTTCTTTTCATTTTTTACTGGCTTTTTCAAAACAGGTAACGCAATGATACAGTAGTGACAGGCATTGATTCCCCATCCCACACTACAGGCCCCTAACAATAATAATCAGCCCCTATGTAAAAGGCACCGGCCCCAACTATTTTGCCAATAGACCTACGGGTGTATCTACAATTTATATATACTGTATAATATTTACAGACAACCAACATTTTACTTTATGAAAGAATCAAAAATAAATTATATTAACTTTACTACGATTTATACAATAACCTACTTAACCAATTAAAAAAAAAAAAAAAACACAGTAAACCAAACATAATTTCACTGTCTCCTGAAATTCCTCCCTTCAGTCCACTGTTGTTTCCCTAAACGAGGTTGATGGCTCACACCTGGCCCTTATTAACACCACAGTGACGGGCACGCCTCCATGACAAGGTGGACCTTTAAATCACCTGAGAGAGAGAGAGGGAGGAACACAAACAACAAACCACCCAACCCAAAATCACATTAATGTATCAACTAAATAAGATCCATCTCCAGCAGATCAACACATAATATGAAATAAACAATAAGATTTAGAAAACTCCAAATAAATAAAAACATGTCTGTGTGTGTGTTGGGAATCATACACCTGCTCAGAGAGAGGCTGCCTGCTGCTCACTCACATTTCCCTCCCCTTCTGAAGGCTGACCGTTCTGGTCATGGGACAGGAAGTCAGCCACTGTGTTCTGCTTCCTTGGAATGTACCGGATGCAGCATCGATAGGGTTGCACAGCCAGGAACCATCCTGTAATACGGCCGTTGGTGTCTCCCCAGGTTGAATGTCAGTCTCTTGGAACCTCTGTCTATACACTTCTGCATTGCTTTCATATTTTATGAGAATTGCTTCTTTCACCTTCTTGTAGTCCTATGAGTCCTCAGCAGCCATGGCCATATATGCAGCACAGGCCTTCCCAGTAAGATGTGGCACCAATCACACTGCCCAGCCTGCTTCTGGCCACTGATAAGCTACTGCAAGATCCTCAAATGTGGTGAGATACTGTTCAATGTTGCCCACTTCCTCCAACTTGGGAATCATTGACTGAACCTAGCCCCTTGCTGCTGGCTCACTCTGGGCTGAAGTATAAGAAATTGGCTCTGGCTCTGGTTCCGGCGACTGCTGCAGAGAATGGCCTGGCTGGGGCTGGGGTTCACCGCTCTGCTGTAACTCCAGATCGTCTGAGGTTGACGACTTGCACCTGCATTTGCCACCATCTTTTCTCTTGCTTTACTGTCTCTATATCCCATCTGTCACTTAGGTCATAGTGCAGACATTTTTGCAATATACTGAATACTGAGTTGACATTTGCCTCACCTGGTGGCTGCTCTCTGGAATGTATGGCTACAGTCGGCCCCCCGTAGCACCTTCCTCCACAGTGTCCACCGGTGCAGTTTCAACCCCCTTAAGAATCTTAGACTGCTGCTTAGGTGGCATGTTTGCTTGTCTATGGTCCACACTCAGCACAGAGGCATCTTATCCCACTTCTGACAACAAATGTAAGGTTTAAGATGTAAAAACTGCTCCCTTACTGGGCTGGAGATGGCCATGAAGACTGAGGTGTGTGACCAAACAAAGGCTGCACCCAACTTTGGTGATTTCTTTTTGTTTTATACTGGTTTTTTCAAAACAGGTACAGCTAGGGGTGGCCCATTTGACATGGATTCTTCAGCACTTGTTTTACCTTTGTGAAGCAGAGTGGTTTGGTACAATGTTCTGGGGCATGTGTCAAATGATGCTGATCACGTGACTGATGACGTCCGAAGTGCCGAATGCTTTGTTTGGTCAAACTACAGTTCAGAGGTCACCAGACGTCCCTCATCTGAACACTTGGGCATGCTATTCTCTATAAAAGAAAAATAAAAATGACGTTTCCTGACCAGTTCTGTTGCCCTGTTCATTGCCCTGTCTGAATTGAGTTCATTGCTCTTTACCATGGCTTCTGCTAAGAAAACTTCTGTGGCTTGGGATCACTTCACCTTGGTTTCTCCTAATAACAGTGGTGGGCCGTCAGGGCCTGCAAAGCCTTCTCTGCTGGCCTAAAAAATATCTGATGTTAATTATATTCTATCCATGAATACTTATTAAACAATTCCAAATGGTCTGTCCATTTCCTTTCATAGCTTTCCCCCCGGTTGTGCTGCTTCCACACATGTATTTTCACATTAAAGCCTTTAACCAATCACATTTCAGCCTTCACTTGTTGCCAGGCAGGGTCACAG
>JAQQAE010021192.1:0-10516 GCA_029823295.1 Pseudamia nigra | reverse complement strand
CTGTAAACAACTCCAGAGACCGGAGCTGCTGGCTCTTAACACAGACAGAGGCTGCTAACGGCTGTTAGCTGTGTCGAGACAGCCTGAGCAGTGCCGTGTCGACGTGGTCCAGGCTGCTAACACCGGCGGCTAGCGGCTAACAGCCTGGGCAGCACCGTGTCCGGGCCGGGCAGCCCCGTGCCAGTGTGCCCGGCCCGCCGACAAGGCGCTGGCCAGGCTACCGCTATGGCTAACAACATAGCATGTTCCGGAATGGAGTTAGCTTACGATGGCAGAGGCTACGCTGTCAGGTTCTGCATTAAAGAGTTGAGCTGATTCATAGATGCCGATGGTTAGGCAGTCTTGTTTCACAGCCGGCTAGCTAGCGCTAGCTGCTAGCTTCCCTAGCGCTAACGGCTAGTGCTCTGACTTCCAGGTCATTCTCGGCGAGACCCGGAAGTGACGCATTCATGACCCGGGCGTAGACACGTCTTTGGTCGTTGTCCGGATAATTCGTAGTTATGCAGTTCAATTTTTTTGCAGTTTTTTTCGTTGGTATCCGAATTTGTCGTTGTCAGAAGCGGTCGTTGTCCAAGGTTCCACTGTACTTGTTAGTGTGTATTACTATTTACATTGCCTTATGTATCTAACAGTGCATCAATATTGCAGATTTTCACAGAATGGGACCTTTAAACTAAATTAGTGCACTAATATTTATTGTGACAAATATTGATTGATCGAAGCATTTCTGTCTGTTTTGCCCATTTCTAGTCGACATGACTCAATTCTACGTTCACGTCATGGTTGAAGTGTAGGATGGAGTGAAATACAGTGGTCCCTCATTTATCGCGGGGGTTACATTCTAAAAATAACCTGCGATAGGCGAAATCCACGAAGTAGATTCCTATGGAAAAACTGTTTTCAGGCCCAAATATTTGTTTGAGAAACAAAAAAAAAGAAATGCTTTCCTAAAAAAAAACACAATGGCCTCCAAAAACAACAACTTTAATTTTGATCAACCTATGAAGCTGGACATACAAGAAACCACAAATAGTGACCCACGCATCACAGCCCCCCCCCCGGCACCGCTCCGCCGCAGTGACCCCTCAATGAAGGCCTCTGTCGGAGAGAAAACCTGCAAACACACAGCACTTCAGAGCACACCGCCAGCGATAGAACACCCGTGGAAGTCTGGCAAAGCTGAACGCACTCTGCACTGCACAGCCCAGGAGACACAATACGGAGGAGATGACTGACACTGGCCTTAGCCAATCAGGACGCAGAACACAATGTGCGTTCATACCCTGCATGAAAAGTACATGAAAATTGCACAAAAAAAAATCCGCGAAACAGCGAGGCCGCGGAAGGTGAACCGCAATATAGCGAGGGACCACTGTACAGGTAAACAATTCACTAGACAGTGTGTCTGTGTGTCAAATAGTGGAGGAAATAGAGAATGGAAGGTGTGGGGGCATGAAGTGGGCTTATTTTGCCAGTAATGGTATAGCTCGGATTAGGATTTGTGGTCAGGATTAGGGTTAGATTTGCAAATAGGCTGGAGGAGAATAAAGAAATTAGATGTGTATGTAAATGCAAAGGGAGATTTTCAGTTGGTGGGAAGAAAATGTTTCTTTCTTTGTCTCGTCTCTTTGTCTCTTGTTGTGCCTCACATACTCAGCACTCAGGGATGGATGGGGTTTACCCCCCCCTCCGCCCCCAAGAGGTTTATGAATCTTCTGGCGCTTTATTGGTCATTGTTCTGCTTTCAGGAATGAATGTGTTCTGCACTGCTTTTTTACTTCCATGATGATTTTAGTTATTTTTGTGAATATGAAATCAGTTATAATTAATTTTTGGTCCATCGTTGCCCATTTTGCTCATTTTGCTCATTTAGTGGAGTACTGTGTTCATTTTGGTTCATTTCTGTTCTTTTTTATTTATTTTGTTGCTTATTTTGTTCAAAATCTTGACTATTTTGTTCATTTTTGTTTATTTTGTTATTTATTTTGTTCATGTTATTGATAATTTTGTTCATATTTGTTCACTATTTTTGATTTTTATTCCCTTTAGAATTTCCCTTATTTTATGGATTTTTTATTCATCTTCTTGATTATTTTGTTCATATTTGTTCACTATTTTTGATTTTTATACCCTTTAGGATTTCCTTTATTTTATTGATTTTTTTTGTTCATCTTCTTGATTATTTTGATCATATTTGTTCACTATTTTTGATTTTTATACCCTTTAGAATTTTCTTTATTTTATGGATTTTTAAAATTCATCTTCTTGATTATTTTGGTCATTTTTGTTTATTTTATTTCTTATTTTGTTCACATTTGTTTTCTATGTTTTATTTTAAGTCATTTTCTTAACAATTTTCTTTAGTTTTTGGATTTTCCTGTTTATTATTGTTAATTTTTATTCATTTTCTTAATTATTTTGTTAATTTCTGTTCAAGTTGATCCTGTTGCTTGTTTTGCTCAACATGTTAATTATGTTCTTTTTCTTCTTCTTCTTTTCCTTTCGGCTCTTCCCTTCAAGGGTCGCCACAGCGAATCATCTGCCTCTATTTCTATTCAGTTCATATTTTCTCCTTATTTGTTTTGTTGGTTTGGTAACAATTTTTTTCAACGAAATGTTCTTTTTTTGCTAATGCATTAACAATCTACCAAAATGTAGGAATTAAAGGGCTCACAACTCAAAATGTCCAGGAGTATCCAGACCCACACAGACACACACACACCCCCACACACACACACACAAAGGGCCTAATTACAGACGTGAATCTCTGAGCTCCTCCACAGCAGGAGTAATTAAAGCAGGGCTCTCCTCCCGGGAGAGAGGGCGACAGACAGAAACACAGAGTGACACACAGTCATCACACACTCCTACTGCTGTCCTGTATGTGAAGTTTGCATGTGTGTGTGTGTGTGGGTGGGGGTGGGTGTGTGTGTGTGTGAGAGAGAGAGAGAGAGAGAGAGAGAAAGAGAGAGAGAGAAGTATCAAAGAAGGAAACTGAAGGGGGATTTCAGGACACTTTAGGACACAATGATCCCATTTACACCTGGTATTAAAATGACAGACACATCCATACATCAAAGGTCTTATATCTTAATCAAACCTATGTGTGTACAGTGCATAGGTGTCTAAGAAAGACCTCTGTAAGGGTGTTGACTACATGAACAATGCTAATTTGAATTTTCATTGCTTTTCTGAGGGCCTCTGTGCAGCTCTGCCTCACACTTGCCTCAAGGAACCACCCACTTTTTATTAGAAAACACTTGGTGGGTTGAAGCACACAGCATCCCCAAGGTGACCTGAGATCATATTACTGTAAACACGGAATAATGCACTTTTCACGGACAAATTTTTTTTTTTTTTAAAGAAAAGGTCATGAATATTGGCGGATGGGGGCATGGGGTGGGGCTAATTTTAGCTTAAATATGATTGGTTACAGCCTCTGGGGCAGGACCAGTAGTGTCTCAGAGCTTGGACGTCAGAACAGGGAGTGACTTCAAGTCTGAGGTGATCACGTTCCAGCTGCAAAGTCAGAATAATATGGAAGGATGGTGTCAAACAAATACACACTCTACATGACACCAACACTACATGATATTTTTCATGTACAAATAGCACACGCATGACTGACGTAATGTGAAACGAATACAACAGAAAGCAGTGTTGACTCAAATGGGGCAGGCAGCCATATTGCACAGTAAATATCCTGACTGAGATCTCACAAATCCCATCTTCCAAGTACAACTGAAATGCACTATGATGCATGTTTGCTTGCTTGTAATCAGTGCGACCTGTGAAATCTTTTTTCCAGAGGCCATTTAATTGTAGGGCTTTAGCTTTTATACCACAAATCCAATCAAAACCCAATAAAGATGAATTTTCAGTATGGGACTTTTAATTAAAGGTGCAGTCTACAATGTTGGGAAACTAGATAGTAAATGTCTGTGGTGGACCGATTGGACAGGCGACCTGCCAATCAACACGGCTTACATCCTCATAGGTGCATGAGCTCATGCATTCAGTCTGCACGTGAGTGTAGTTGAGAACAGGTGTAGCTGTATCACCATTAGAGGAGCGTTGGTGGCTCATTGACGAGTGAAGAAATCAAGTCAACTTCATTTAAAAACACATTTAAAAACAACAGATCTTGACCAAAGTGCTGTACAACCTTAAAATAAATAGACACAATAGAAATAACAATAAAAATAGAAGTAGACATTAACAGTACAAATAACAAAGGGGGCCAGCAACAACAAAACAATCTAAAACTGACATAAAGAGTAACAACAATAAAAGACAAGCATCAAAAGTAAAAAACAAAATACAAAATGCCAAGGCTCTATCTGATCTAAAATACAGAGAATAAATGTGAGCCTACAAAGGAGTGATAAAAGTGTCTAAGGAAGAAACTATAATTATTATAGTGAATGTGCCCTATACAATGTTTTTGACCTTTCCTCTCCCGGGTCATCCTGAGGTTATATAAGCTACAGCTGCTAGCTCCCTAGTAGCTACAGCTGTGACTGTTCTTAACTTTGCTCACATGCAAAATGAGTGCATGAGCTCCGTGCACCTGGAAGGTTGTAAGTCATTACTTTTTTTGCGTGTGAGCGAAGTTAGAAAAGTGCAGGAGAAAGATCATGTATATAGTGCACATTCACTGTAATTCAATTCAATTCAATTTTATTTGTCTAGCGCCAATCATAATCGAGGATCATGTCTAGGTGCTTCACAATTCAAGGCCAAGACCTCAAGACTATACAGAGAGTAAACCCAACAGAACCACCGAGAGCAAGACAAGGGCAATGGGGGAGGGAAAACTGGTGATACTGGTGATACAGCTACAACTGTGGAAAATGAGTCTAATCTAATCATTTACACCCATCTTCTACAAACCATCACTACCAGTTAGTTCCCCAACATCATATAAATTCATGATAAATAAACCAAAAGGAAAATGTAATCAAAGAGACAATAATCTCATAAATGGTATAAACTGCTCCATAACAATGCAGTCATTTGTCTTAATTAAATATTCTGTTGCTATTAACAGTGCAGTGTAACTGCCTCTGCAACCAAACCTGACATTCACCTAGACTTTAACCTCCTAATACCCAAGCTGTTATTGGATCTGGATTTTTTAAATTTCTTTTTGCTATTTGGGGTTGTTGGAACCTGATAAGTATAAATCTAGCATTATCTTTTGACATAGGAAAAATGATGTCCACAATAAAATAAACTTTGTGTAAGAGTGTAAAACTTTTTATTTCCACCATTTAGCAGGGTTTTTCCACTGACTGCTTTTGCATTCATGAATAACATATACAAACATTTTGAACATCTTTTCAAAATCACAGTGCAAAATGTGTTGTCCACACATGTCGACACCAGGTCCTTAGAGGCTAACATGACATGTCTGGAGCTGAGTTGCTTTATGAGAGAGAGCACAAAATAGAATAGATGAAGATCAAATAAACTTCATTAGTGCTGCTGAATGTGTGTACAGGAATGAGGATGTACAGATATGTCAGCTATTACTGTGTAGCTATGTTTGGCTTAGGTTTGTCTGTGTGCAACTGTATGCTCAGTATGTGTCATTTGGTCATAATAATGTTGTCAACTGCTCGTTAGCCATGTATATATATATGCAAATGAGCCATGCGGTTAACCTTTGTTTCATGCTGATGTAGCATTAAATGACTTTTCTTTCATTTGAAAAAAAAGAAGAAGAATCTGGGCTGCAGTACTTTAAATTTAACATTTTTTTATCAGTCAGATGTCAGACTCTTACCATATGTGGAATCTGTAGGATGTCAGACCATTACCAAATATGGAATCAGTCAGATAGCAGACCTTTAACATATATGGAATCAGTAATAATAAACACACTACACCAGTGTAGCCTAATAATTACATAGAAATTGACAATCAATAATTTACAAATGTATACAGTGATATACAAATGAACTACTTAAAACACTCAAAAGTCATTTGAAATATATTCTTACAAATTCTTAAATATAAAACATAAGTAATAAATTACATTTTGGCACCTTTTTTATTGTATTTTTAACCCAACCAGAAAAAATATTGTATGCTGGGATACTGTGTTTATTCTTAAAAAGGTCCAGCTCAGTGCAAACACATTTAATCTGAACCAAAATTATCTTTATCTCTCATTTTATCTGTTTCTATCCACTAATGGTAAAATTCTGACATCAGAAATAGGCTGAAATTCACTCTTACCTCTTCTTCTGTATGTTTACCTGTGTGGTGGACAGTCCACTGGTGGATAATGGATTGTAGATAATGCACAGCAGGACTATTGAGTACCGCTACTGATTCTGAAGCAAAATAACTCCTAAAACAGACCAAAATAGCCTACACTGAGGCTTTTTACTGCATTAGTCTCATGTTTTGTTATAAGTGGGTTTATAAGGGTTTGATTTTATTGGTTTGTAATGGAGCTACAGATCTGCAGAGGTGTGTAGAGTACACAGAAACAGGACTCAAGTAGAAGTACTATTACTTTATGATCTTAGTGACTCAAGTAAAAGTAACACTTATAACAATAAGTACTTGACTAAAAGTAACAGAGTATCCTGTAAAAAAGCTACTCAAGTACTGAGCAACTTCATAAGGTGGAATTTATTACATCCTTATGCATTTATGCATTCAAACAAGTATTTTGGTCATTTTTATTTATTTCCTCATTTTGTTGCTTATTTTTTGGGTTTTTTTTTTTTGGTCAATTTCTCTGTTATATTATTGTTGTGTTTTTAAATTTTTTCTTTTGGTCCATTTGTGCTTGTATTAATTTTATAAATTACTTGACCATTTTGTTCAGATTTGATTACAAAATTTTGTTCAGTTATTTGGTTAATTTTGTTGCCCATTTTGTTCACTCTTTGTTCATTTTCTTGATTATTTTGTTCATTTTGTGACTTATTTTGTTGCTTACATGGTTCCCTTTCTTGTCTTTCCTGTTGCGTTGGTATATTCATGCTCATTTTGTTGGCTAGTTTATTCATTTTAATTTACTTGATTACTTTGTTCATTTTTTATTTGAATTTATTGTTTTGCAGTTGTTTTGTGATTCACTGTTTATTCCTACTCCTTGAGTTGTGGCAAAATGTAACTAGAGTTGAAGTGCATTTTATTCATCACTGCTGTAACTGAGTAAGAGTAAAAAGTATTCCACCAAAAATCTACTCTTAAAAGTACAAGTTTTTGAAATAACTACGTGTAAAGGAGTACTTGAGTACTACCCATGTCTGCAGATCTGACAGTACTGAATATTTTGTCAGGATCAAGGTGTAAGTGGGATGAATGGGAGGGAACAGTGGTTCCCTGTGCACAGCACCATGTCTCAAACCTACGCCCAGAAATCTATGCAACTGTAATAATCAGGTAAAATGATATTTTGAAGTACAGAAAGACTCACCTGTTTGTACGTGTGCTCTCCTTTTCCACAGAGACAAAGCCAATGTGAGCTCAGTCGCCGTCCAGCTCTGTCTGTTTTGACTCAGTGATCATTCTTCAGATCGTGCATCCAGTCACATTTGGGTTCAGAGAGTCTCATCTGCTCACCACCAGTCAGGTAATGCACTAATCTAGTCACCCGTGTGTCTTTAAATGACTAAATAATGACAAGGTCTGCAGTTTAAGTTTCCCCTTTGCTGAATATTGCCTTCATACATTGCAGTCTGCCATGTAGTTCTTTGATCTCGGCTGCACCAGCGTGTAGTGGCCTCACAGTGGCGCTGTAATGCTGTAGCTGCGGCAGCACTGTTTCACTGCTCAGCTGAGTTAAAGAGACTGAGCGAGCTGTCAGTGTGGACTCAGGAAGTCAGTGTTTCTATTAATAGTTCATTTAAAAAAGCTGCTTAAACAATATTACAGTTGTATGATTCAGTAGTTGTATTTTCTATTTGTATGATATTCACTTAAGACATAACTGTTATAAAGAAACAGACAGCTCATTTTCATTTTCAATGGGAGTTTGCAGAGGTGGGTAGTAGTCAAGTATATTTACTCCATTACCTATATTAGTTGTGTGAATAATGTACTTTTGAGAGTAAATGTTTTGCAGAATTCTTTTTACTGTTACACAGTAACGTGTGTAATGAAAAATACTGTACTATTAATCAGTTATATTTGGCTACATCTCAGTGAGCAGGAGTAAAATGAAGGAAAAAAATAAAAACATGAGCAAAGTTATCAAGTAAATTAACAAAAATGAATCAAATAACTAACAAAGTTCAGTGTGAAATCAGCTAAACAGACAACAAAATGACGAAAAAAGATCAAATTAACCAGCAAAATAAGCAACAAAATCAGCAAAAATTATGAAGTAAATAAACAAAAATGACCAAGATCACCAACAAAGTTGAAGAAAGTCAACCAAAGAAAAAGAAAATGAGAAAAAGCAGTTATAATAATTAAGTGAATTGACAAAAATGAGCATGTTAAGTGATTAATCTTACAATAAGCAAATCGTGAGCCGTGTCTAACATCATGTATTTTGACATTTGCCTGGTTCTGGATCTGACACGAGATTAATGACAAATAACATGACCTTTACACTGCAATTACTTGTAGATAAATAAAATGTTAGAACACCTGAGGCATATTCTTTTACTTCTACTTCGACTTGAGTTATTATCATTATAAATTAATAATACTTTTACTTGAGTATTGTTTCTGTTTACTCTACACACCACTGGCAATTTGTGAAAAAATACAGTGAGATAAAATAATGTTCATCACATTGGAACAGGTTTCAGTCTTGTCTGTCACTTGAACAGATACAGATATATGATCATAGTTTTATGTTTTATGTGTATACATTTTGCAGCTACACACCAGACTCTTTAACATATATGACTGCCTGTTTGTTGTGTGTTAATGCATATTTCACAATTTATTAGCCTCTCCCATGATCCTTTTCCGAATGTTCCCTATGCTTC
The DNA here is from genome assembly GCA_029823295.1 of Pseudamia nigra. Taxonomy (NCBI): domain Eukaryota; kingdom Metazoa; phylum Chordata; class Actinopteri; order Kurtiformes; family Apogonidae; genus Pseudamia; species Pseudamia nigra. The sequence continues at coordinate 1,550 of JAQQAE010021192.1, read as the reverse complement.
TCATTCCAGTTCTGGATATATAGAAACACTTTGATAGCGTTGTATGTTCTTCTCCTGCTTTGTGTCCATCAACAATCTTTCTCACATCTAAAATCATTTCTGTTGCTTTTTGACATGAGGTGATGCATCAAATCCTTTCTGAAGTCAATACTGGACATTTCACACACTTAGATCATGACTCAGTTGTGCCATGTCTGAATAAAAAGGTCAGTTCTTCTGGGGGGCTGAATAATTTGGAATCAAGATGAAAAAAAGCAATAAAGACGAACAAATGAACCAACGAGATGAACAGAAATGAATGAAATAAGAAACAAATTGGTTTTAAAATGTGCTCCAGAAATGGTTCAGATATTTTTTGCAGCTCTCGACACATACATTTTATTTTTTTCTGCCCACAAATGTCTCTTTAGATTGAAAAGATTGCAGAGCCCTGCTTTAGTCTCTCATAAAGCTAACACTGCACTAACTACATCCAGTACATGCTAACTAAATGAGTGTCTTTCATACCTGACTAGAGAGTAAAAACTAGCAATGAGCTAAAAACTATGACCCTAAAATGCACTCACTGGCCACTTTATTAGGTACACCTGTTAACACCACTTGCTAATCTAAATGTCTAATCATCCAATCACATGGCAGCAGTTCAATGCATTTAGTCAAGTAGACAAATAGTTAAGGTGACTTGCTGAAGTTTAAACATGAGCATCATAATGTGGAGGTAAGGTGATTTAGGTGGCTCACAAACTGCAGATCTATTGGGATTTTCAAACACAACCATCTCCAGGGTTTACAGAGAATAGTCTGAAAAAGAGGACATATCCAGTGAGCAACAGTTCTCTGATGAAATGAGCTTGTTGATGCCAAAGGTTAAAAGAGAATGGTCAGACTGGTTCAAGCTGATGGAAAGACAACAGTAACTCAAATGACCACTGGTTCCAACTGAGTTATGCAGAAGAGCATCTGTGGACGTACAACATGTCAAACTTTGAAGCAGATGGACAACAGCAGCAGAAATTACACATGGTGACACTCCTGCCAGTTAAGAAAAGGAAACTAAAGCTACAATTCACGTGGGCTCAGTATACGTGGTCAATAGAAGACTGGACAAATGTTGCTTTGTCTCGTGACTCTGGATTTTCACTGCAACATTTGTATGTTATGATAATGACTGACATAAGCAACATGAAATATGCATCCATCCTACCTTGTATCAATACTTCAGGCTGCAGGTGAGGGCACATATGGGACCTTTAGTCCTAACTGTGCATTGTTTTAATGACACAGCCTACATGAGTACTGATGCTTAGTTTGAAGTAATTAGAAATAAGTCTCATTAGTGGTTGCATTTGCAACAGGAACTTTTACAATGTAGTTTAGTGAAACCAAATCCAAAGTCTTCTTTGGCTGAGACTGGTAAAGACAAGGTCATGACTGTATATGTACAGTCACTTCCAAGAGCAACACATTAAAAAGCAGTGGCGGTCCGTGCATTTCACACGTAGGCCTTCAGTGATGTCCGACTTAAATAAATACCCCTCATAATACCATCA
>JAQQAE010021191.1:0-10516 GCA_029823295.1 Pseudamia nigra | reverse complement strand
ACCTGTGTCTCGTCACCTCATCAGCTCCCTTGTGTATATAAGCAGCAGCAGTTCTGTCTTTTCTTTGCTAGTTCGTCATGTTTCACCTTCGGTCCCAGCCTCAGTCCATCAGCTCAGTCTGTCTGCCCGTCATTCTGGTCTCCGAATCGCTGCATGTCTTTGGAGTTTCTACCTGCCTCAACCCTGTCGGTACCTCTGCCTGTTTGTTAAATAAAACCTTTTACCAACTACCTGTCTGAGTCGGCATCTAAGTCATCTTGCCAGTCTGGTCAGCTAGTCTTAACAAAAATGTGTTTTTCTCCAAGTGATGAGTGAGGACAGTCATTTTATGTACTGCTACTTTGTCAACCCAAAATGGCAGAAAAAAGCAAAATAAGTCATGGAATCAGCAGAAACAATCGAATAAATGAACAAAACTTAGCAAAGTAAGCTGACAAAAAATGAACAAAAATACTTCATACAATAATGTGAAAAAAGAATAACGTGAACAACAAAATTAGCACAAATGAACAACATAATAAGGTGAACAAACAAAATAAAATGTAGATCCAATAATATAAAAAAGGAGAAACAAGCAACAAAATGATTAATAATTATCTAACTAATTAAGTTAATAAAAACATGTCGCTTCATTTTATTAAAACATTTTATTTTTTGCTTTACTCAATCCAATTAATGTGGACTTTCCATTGTTATTACCTAAATGCTAAATAACCTCATGACTTAAGTGCATCATGAAGTTTTCCCAGGTGTGTTTTTTGCTCTTACTGATGTACTTATTTGCTTGAGTCATTATAATAATAAAGTAGCAGTACTTTTACTTGAGTACTGTTTCTGTTCACTCTGCCCACCCGTGCATGTACTGTAGGTTAGATGGTAAATAATTAAAACAAATGTCCAAGTATAGGATTGCATTATTTCAAAACAACTGTTAAAAGTGTTTTAACTGTCTCTCTCTTTCTCTGAGTTAAATCTCCAACCCACCAAACATTTTTTGCCATTGATTTTTTTTTTTTTTTGGTTGACTGAAAACATGTGAAACTGGCATATATCACCTAGCATAAACCCTGACTAGAACACCCCCACTTTCAAAATCACTACCACACCCTTGGTTGTCATCAAAAGGTAAATGGGGCTACTTTGGAGAAAATAAATATGGAGCATGTTCTCCTCTGTTGAACTTTTTTTTTTTGTTCTGTTTACTACATAATTACATACATGTTTTGGTGGTCTTCAGTATTAATGTACAATGACGAAAATAATAAAAACAGAAAATAATCACTGAAGGAGAAGCTGTGTCCTAACCTTTGACTGGTAGAGTACCATAACACTGCTCCAACAGAGTTCAAGTAAAACCAAACATGTGCACACACACACACACACACACACATTGCCCCAACCATGCCCTTGCCTTGGACCTCTGCACTGAGTTCCCTGGAGTCTAAACCAAAACAATCAAACACAGGAAAGTGAACACATGTCTCCAACACATCCCTCAGCTTTGCAAGCCTGAACACAACCCAGAATCTGCAACATTTCCAGATATAATCTTTCAAATGGCACACAGAAACCCAGAAAATGACATCTTATCTTGTACATTTTTTTTGTCTGGCCCCGGCTTCCATATTCCAAGTGATGATGTAACCCAGCAGGTTTAATCGGGTTAAAGTCATCAAATTTTATTAAGATGAAGTGACTCAGAACAGCCAAAGTCATATTCCTAAAGAGTTTGGGACTTAATGTTTTCTTTTCAGCCCTCACCCTAATGGACTGTTTTTCATGGATGCATACCAAAAGATAAAAACATGACCTCTCGGTGGACTGCCAGTTTTGCGAGACGGTCACCACAAACGCAGTCTCTCAGTTTTGCATTCTTCTCGAGATGGAAACTTTGAGCTCAGATATAACCTCACAGGGTTGATAGACACTGTTCTTGGAAAATCAACAAACTGCTATTGTTGAAAAAAACAATTGAAGGAGGCACAGGCTGCACAAAGACAATAATTCATGATGCATTTCTCTCCTGAAGTAATGTCTATTATTAGCTCCTGAAACAGTAATTACCATAACATGTTGTTCATTGGTTCATGTGTTTTGATGTTTGTGTTGTTACTTCATAGCATTTTACATGTACTTAAGACTATGTGTAAGTGAACAATTAATGTATGATTACACATAATGGACATAATAAACCTTTCAAATTAATTTTATTTAACTACTGTAGTTTTGGTTTCTTAAAGATATCTGCTGTGAAAATGCAACTTGTTGGCATGTTGAGGTTTGTGTACACTCTGTGATGTAAAATACAAGATTTCAGTCCGGAAAAATCCACACAACAGGATTGACAACAGAGAAAATGAGATTTTTTTTTTTTTGTTTCATTTTTTGTCAAGCTGAAGTGCATCAGTCTCACTCTCCATGAGCAATTAGAATTATATGCTATTGCCAATAAAGCAGGAATAAAATTTTATTCATATAATATGTAATTTATTAGATAAAGTGTATGTATATCTTCTAAAAACTTTATTGATCAATCTCTTCAAAAAGATGATTACTGATGTTTATAAATAGAAATAAAAAGAGGAATGTGTCTGTAAACAAATTATTCCAACTTAATAGGCAACAATGTATGCTTGAACATCACAAGTAAAACTAATCATATTTAAGCTAAAATTAACCCCACCTAAATGAACAATGGTCAATATTTTTGACAGTTTTGTTGTTGTTTTTTCAGAAAACTTTTTTCTATGTTTCCTGTCACCTCATGTTAGAATATGATCCCAGGTCAGCATGAAAATAACCTGATTAAAAAGGGAGCGGGTATGAAACCTTGCAGTGACATCGTCTTGTGTGATTGAAAACTCAAATCAGCACTCTTTATTTTGTCAATGCCCTTGTAGTAAGAATAAGATTTGACACTGCTTGTCAGACTGGCTGAGGTGCTGAAGTTTCAGTGTCCTTCCACACAAACAATAAAAAGTCCACACACTCAGATTTGTGCAATAGTTTATGTCAAAACTGCATAGACCTTCTTCAAGCAGAAAAACTCACAGGTGTATGTCACTACGGATAATAAGCAGCAGCAGCACCCAGTCAATTAAACACACCTGTGCAAGACAATCAAAGAAGCATAGCATTCTGGGAAATGTAGTTCCATATACATTTGTCAAAGAATATCAACAAAACAGACCCAAGAAATAAACAAGTTTTGAACAAAATCAATATGTAGAATATCAGGGCATTGCCATCATATAACATATGATTCATTCAAAATTATAGGTAGACCATCATATCAAAATCCTCATTTAAGCCCAATGGTTACAATACATTTATGGTATGGACCCAGTAAAGGTCTCTTTGATACAACCTTTTGTTAACATGACCACCTCTTAGTAAATTAATGTGTTTTATACCTTGAAATCTAAGGGAAGAGATGGGATGTGAAAAATCATTATAATGACAGGCCACCGAATAGTTCATGTCTTTACATCTAATTGAATTTTTATGTTCACTTATTCTTGTTATTCTTATTCGTGTTTTGGAGAGTGAATAGTTTTGCCAATATGAATTTTATCGCAAGGACATTTTAAAAGATAGATGGTATTATTTTGTATTGCATGTAGTAACTCCTCTGTTCTGGGTTGTCTAAACTCATTTGTTTTTGAAGTGTTATGACATTGTGCACTGTGACCACATGGGTAATTGCCATGTTTTAATGGAACTAAAAGGGTTTGTCTAAAAGGATTTGAAATGTTAGCCTCAACTAATTTATCATGGAAGTTGGGTACTCTTTTATAGACAAATAACGGTGTTGGAATCGTTTACTGAGAGCTGGATCACTACTTAAAATGTGCCAATGTTGCCAAGATTGTCTTTCTCACCCAGTGGGTCTGGGGGGAGAAAGTAGTGATACAAAACATTGAATAATTGTTATTTTGTCAGCAACCGACTCTTAGACATAGACACATAATCAGTACAGAAGTGTTAAGATATGGGTTCTTTAAATGTTCTTAAAAGCAGTGTAGTTGGTTTACTGTACATTTCAAATGTTGTTGAAATTAAACTAAACTATAATAACACTCATTCTACAGAGAAACATACACAGCCACTCCATTTAACTTGTCCTAAAACAAGTCTGAATTCTGTGTGTTTTGATGGCACAAATACCCAGTCCTCCAGACCAGCGATCCCCAAGCTTTTTCGTGCCACGGATCGGTTTAATGTCAGACAACATTTTTACGGACCGGATGTTAAGGTGTGGCGGAAAAATGCAACAAAATAAAATTATACGACCGGCATGAAAACTGGTAGTTTCTAAATATAATAATTAACGTGAATAAACTGTCTATGCAACTTTATTAGCAGTGTCCTCGTGACATTGTGCCAACATCATAACATGAGTAAAGGCCTCCGAGCCCCACACTCTCTGTTCATAATGGTAAAGGTTAAACATGCCTTCAACATAAGATCCACCACAAGAACAAATATAAGGTGCATGACAAATACAACTCACCATAAAGTTAAATCAGTGGGAGCCCTGAGCTTGTTTCTCTGCAATGAGACGGTCCCATTGAGGGGTAATGGGAGACAATGACACCCGAAGTGTGTTGCTTATGTCCAGTCTGCTCTGTAATTTTGTTTTGGTTGCTGTCTCCGCAGAAAACCCTGTTTCACGCTTTAAGGCTTGTCTTTTAATGCAGATGCTTGTTCTCCAAGGGGTGAAGCAGTTTTGAAGGCTTCATTGCCTCATTAGAGCCGGTTGCTGCATATTATGCAGAGCGGGGTCGGTGCGTGGGAGCAACGTGTTGTAATAAATCCATATTTCAAGTAGGACTCTTGGTATTGTCTGTTAAATGCAGCTTTGTTTTTCTTTGAAGTCATAGTCTCCTCACTGGCTCTTTTACCCTGCACAAAGAAACTTTCCAAAGATGTTTGTTTTTTGTTCATTTTGCTAGCTTGGGGGTTTCAATTTAGTGGAAATGTACTATGTGTTACCGGTCGGCGCAGCCCCTTTTAAGAAGATAGCAGATGTAGATAAGAGAATAAGGTGGAGGGAATCCGGTAATATTCAAAAATAAAACATCGTTCGGAATCAGATAATAAATAAAACGGAAATAATGTAAGTTATGTGTTCGTTCAGTGTGGCGCAGTACCAATTGACACACGGGCCGGTACCGGTCCACGGCCCAGGGGTGGGGACCACTGCTGTAGACCCATGAGAAAGCACCAGCTGAAAATGCGGAGGTTACACACAGAATGAACAATCTGTGTGGCATTTGGAGCTGAAAGTTAAAATTTATATTCTGGAGTCATGTAAGACTTACATTAACTTGTTAAATTTTGTACATGTTCCCTTTAGGCCTCCAAACTTCTTTTAAATAAATGTTCATATCATACAATACCTCACCAAAAAACATATTTGCTCATCAGAACTTTGTTTTTCTTGCGTCCTGTCCCATTAATAATCTCATGAGACCTCACAATAACCTAATGTCTCCAAAACTGGATAATGTGGCTCCAAACTGCTCCAACAGTAACACACCATGACAACACTGATGCTTCACTATTAATAATGCAATGATGTCAGTGACATTGGTGCTGTAGTCAAGAACAACATCAAGCGGTGACAAAAACCAGAATGCACTGAGAATGTAACAAGACTAATACCAAACCAGATACCACACAAAGTCACCATGACCTGCCTGTTTTTCACAAGAAAAAACTTCACTTGAAAACAACGCGCCTCCACAAGTCCTGTCTCCTCTAGTTCACAACCGAACACTGCTTTGGCTACATGCCTCGATATGTTCTAACAAAATGAGCTAACTAGATGACAAGTACCTAGAAAACAACTGAAACCTGTGCTGCAAACATACAGAATATACAAAGGTAGCTTACAGTACATGTGTCAGTTGTTGTCAGTCTTGATTGGTAAAACACTGCACATAATTGGTCAGTCAACTGATCAATCATATGAATTAAATGTTTTCTCTGTCAGATTTTTTTGTCATAAACTGTTTTTATTTCCTATATTTGCTTTCACTCTTTTGAACAAAAAGTCAAAAATCACTTTGAGCAAGTGAAATATCTCTGTAGTTCATGAAACACTTTGTATAGACAATATTCCAAGAATATTCTCTATTTGAAGGACCTATGTAAGTAAAAAAAAGATTTCCAGGTTTGCAATGTCTCTGGTATTTATAGAAATCAAACTACTGTTAGATGTAAATTAAATTACAGAAGTGGTTGCACACAGACAGCTTCTTTGAAATTAGAAATGGATGACATCATTGCATTATTACATTTAAGGGTGCCATATCTTAACACGACATGTTACATCTTTACAGCTGATATGTATCTACTGAAGACCTCTGTAATGGTTTTGACAAAATGCAAACTGCTGATTTTATTTTTCCATGGTTTTCTGAAGACCTCTTTGTAATTCTGTCACACCTGCTCTGATTTGACTACGAGGTGTCACACCTGCCCTATTCCATCAGAAAATGCTCTTACTGGCTGAACAGCAGGCCATTCCCAAGGTGACCTGGAATCATTTTTTAAATATATTTATATATATTATAAGTAATTCCTTGTGGGATATTCATCTTGCTGCCGTGTTATTGGCACACAGTTTTTGAGTGCAGGGGAAACTGAAGTACCCAGAAAACACCTGTGCAGGCACGGGAAGATGCATGCAAAGTCCACACAGAAAGGCTCTGTGCCGACCCAGGATTCAAACCCAGAACCTTCTTGTTGTTTGTCCAGCTCAAAGCAAATGTACAGTCAGTTCTAAGATGAGGCTTCTCAAGCAACTTATCACAGCAATAATAATACAACTACAAAGCACTGAGAGTGCAGACCTCCACCCAAGATAGCTCAGGTTCTCTTCATATTAAAATCCTCCCATTATCATTTGAACCGACAGTAAGCTCATTTCAACCCATAATATTATTGCACCCAAAAGTAACATTCTTAAATTTATTTGACCCTAAGTATTGGATTCCTTGGCCATAAAAACCTACAGTACCACATACAGTACTGTACATATAATTTCAGTTTCCATAATGGCTAGCACTTTTATTTTGACATCTTAAATCTGTCTGCCTCTATTTAGGTGTAGAGAAATTTTCATGACAGACCTTCACTTGAAATCAGACGAGACTAAAGAGTTAATTTAGATTCTTGAAAGTGAAATACACATACATGTGATTCATAGTGTTGAAAAGGAGGGACCGTTAAGTAGTGATGTAATATTTCAAACAGCCCATAATCCTGCTCTGCTCATATGACTGTGTGGAGGTAAATGGGCTGGGCCTGATTGCAGATCAGTGCTGGATTCAAACAGTGGACTGGTTGTGTGCTGTATCTATGGCACATGTGTGTGCACACCGGTGAATGCTCAGCATGAAAGGCCTATGTGTCTGGGCGTCAATGACTTAATGACACCACTTTACTGGCCTAATTCATACTCAGCTTCTTGTGCATATTCCAAAAAACAACATGCAGGGAAATCCTACCAACAGAGCAACAGTTGTGTCAGACAGGTTGGAGCAGAGCATTTTTCAGACTTCAGGTTTTGCGTTCTTTGATCCTTATTTTGGCTTAAAAAAGAAATTTGTTTATATTTTTTATCCAACAGACATAATTTGGCATGTTTTCACATCGACAACACGTGACACCTTTGAAAAAACAGAGTGCTTTTCAACGGAACTCGTGTCCTCAACTGCTTATACAGTATGAGATGAATTAGGGCCAAAAAAGGTAAATGTGAGGAAACGAGAGGCTTTGGGTGGACAAAGTAGAGGACGGACTACGGGAGGAGGGGGAGTTGGAAGGTGGAGAGAGACAGAAACAGGACAGGGCTGAGCCACATACATCTTTCCACTCCGGTGTTTTCATGTGAACATGTTGTGTCTCACAGGAAATGCCCTGCACTGTTTCCACAAGGTTTTCCTTTTCTTTTATGGTTAAAGTCATGAAGACTATTAAAAAAAAAAAAAAAGACAGAACAGAACATAACGTACTGCTCTGACTGGAAGTGCAGGACTTTTAGCCAGGACAATTCACCGGGTCAAAGCAGTAGGTCATGTGAGCTCTCTGTTTTTATTATTAAATCAGAATACTGCAATAAAATCCAACTGGATGTTGGATAAAATGATTCCAAAATATATGAAAAATTCATGACTAACACACTATGAATGATCCTAGTGATTTGATTAATGATGGTGACAAGAATCATAAATAACTTCTTATTCAGTTCCACAGGGAAGACATTATGGTACTGATCAAACTACTCCAACTTTAGAACCACAATATCTCACTGTGATTAAAGATAGAAATATGGTTCAAAATTTACAGTAAAAAGATCAGAAAAATTGAGACATCATCTGGCTCCGTCCACATCTGGATGTATAGTACAGTTTTAACCAAATTACATTAGAATTATTAAGACCCTGTCACACTTATTCAGAACCAAAAAAATCTTGCTAAATTCAGGAATTTCTAAGAATGCCGTTAGAATACTTGGAATGCTTCTAACCCTTCTTGCACATTCTGGGTGTATGAGCTCTGGAATGCAGCTCAAATATAGTGGGAACACAGCAGGAATATTGAGAATTCTGTTAGAATACAGTCAGAATATTTAGAATGCACTTTGAATGCCATACGAGTGCGGTTCGATTGCTGGTCAGAAGGTGCACTCAAGCACCGTTGGAACATTCTGGCAGGATTTGAAGTTGTTCATCATTTCTCTGACTCACTGTATGACATTTTGTGGTATTTTTAAACAACCTTTAAAATACTGTCACTAATTTTGAGCAAGGTGGTTGAAAAAGATCTAATTTTGTTCATTTTCTTGATTGGTTTGTTTATTTTGCTTCTTATTTTGCTCAATTTTCTTCCTGTTTTGGTCACTTTTTCTTCATTTTTTGACTGTTTTATTTTCCATCTTTTTGCATCTAATCTGGTTCACTTTCTTGTTTGGTTTGTGTATTTTAATTCTTATTTTGCTCATTTTTCTTTCCAATTTTATTTATTTACTTCAATCTTTGATTGTTTTCCCATTTTTTTCTCCTGATTTTGTTCACTTTTCTGCATTTTATTCTTTACTATTTTGTACAGTTTGCTTCCTATATTGTCCCGTTTTTTGGTATTTTGCTTCTTGCAGTTGGTAATTACTATTAATTTATTCTCACCTTGTTCCTGTCAGTTTATCTTGGTAGGGCAGCATAATGAACACCATGCATGAGTGTGTTAAAAAATACCAGGTGTAAACACAGAATTATCATTATCTGGAAACTGGAAAACAGATCCCAGTTTAACACCAGGTGAATCTGAAAGTCTGGATTTATAAAAAGATAATGATGCTTCTTGCAAAGTAAATCTGCAAGAAGCATCCTGAGAATTTCTGCTTCAACTCTTCTGCAACTCCAGAGCAAAATTCTTCTTAAATCACTCACTCATGAGCAACATTGTTGTGCTGTGAAACAACTTGTACTCATGATTCAGATCCTGTGCTCAAGCAGCTCAGGCATTTGATATTACAGTAACAGGCCAGTTCACACGCAGAGCAGCACAATACCTGGAAACTCGTGTCTCCTGAGTCTAATGGTATCACCTGAAAGATCAATGTCGCCTGCATTATTAGTCACCAGTATTTCTATGGAGAAATGCCTGTTGTTGTTGGACAATCCTCATCAGTGTGTCGTCAACACTTTCTTTCTCCATTTGATGAGAAGTGTGATGTTCTTTATCCATTTCCTCCTCATTCTAGCAATCGTCACCACTGTACCACAGGCGTAGGTTTTATTCAACCCTTTCTTGAATGGTGTACACTACACTGGACAGGGTTTAGTAAATTTGTTGTACATAAAAGATCAAGGCAAAAAAAAAAGTAAAATACAATAAAACAGTGAGTATTCTGACTTAAATTTAACAAAATAATCAGGAAAAAGAAGAAAAATGAGAAGTAAAAGGTATAGAGTGGTGATGCACATCAAGAAAAGTGAATCCGGTTAGAAAAATAATTAACAAAACAATCAAAAAATGAAGAAAAAATGAACAATATCAGAAAAACAGTGAAGAAAATTATCAGCAAATGAACAAACCATTCAAGAGAATGAACCAACTTACATGCAAGAAGAAGAAACATGAACAAAAATAAACAAAAATAAGAATAAAAATTTAAAAATGTGTAAGACAAACAAGAAGTTGGAAAGAGAAAAACAAAAAGGAAGAAAAATGAACAAAAATACAGTCATGAAAATGATTTAAAAATGAACAAAAACAACAAAAACAAAACTTTCAAACTGTGTGGTTGACTCATATTTTTTCATACATTATGAAATAGTAAAAAAGTATAATTATGGTCGTATTTTACTAAACTGGCAGGATCTGATGGACATACAGTGGATCTCAAAAGTCTACACACCCCTGTTCAGATGCCAGGTTTTTGTGATGTGAAAAATTGACACCAAGATAAATAATTTCACAACTTTTTCCACCTTTAATGTGACCT
>JAQQAE010021190.1:0-10517 GCA_029823295.1 Pseudamia nigra | reverse complement strand
AGGTCAGCAACATGACTGGGTATAAAAGGAGCATTTTAGAGAGGCAGAGTCTCTCAGATGTAAAGATGAGCAGAGGTTCACCAGTCTGTGACAAACTGCATCTAAAAATTGTGGACAATTTTAGAAAAATGGTCCTCGATGTAAAACTGCATTGCATTTTGTTTTCATTCACACTTTACACAGCATCCCAACTTTATTCCTGAAAAAAAGAGCAAAAATGAAATGAACCAATTTATCAATTTAAAAAAATCATAAACGAAACATGAAAAAATAAGAAGCAAAATGAACAAAAAAAGAATAAAACAATCACATCACAAAAACATTCATCATATGTCATTTAGTACATGCATTTGAATACATGGATTGCAATATTTGCAGCTCTAAACACTTAATTTTTACTTTCTTCAGAAATTTCTTTCTGTCTCTAAATAATTCTGTTTTTGTTTGCAAAGAAAAATAATTGACTGTTTATAAATGAAACTCATTTGCTTTGAAATGCTTGGCTAAAAATCTGTCTGAAAAAAAAACAACATTTTCATAGAGGTGCTAATAATTAGACCTCAGCCGCATCACTGCAGCTCTAGTCTCCACTGTAACTCACTGTTTGTATCATTTCAGAGCCGCCACCTTCATCAGAAGTGATGCGTCCACTGGCAGAAATGACAGTCAGTCCCAAGTACAACTTGCAGCGGTGGACGCAGTCAGTTCACACAACAGCAGCCTTCACCATTCAGACAACATTAGCAGTATGGGAACAGCACCTCAAAGCATTTTGGGTAAGGTCTGTGACAGTACATCTGGCTTTTGATCATTATCAGTGTAGTTATTTGTATTTACAGTACAAACAATTTTAAGAGGAGACATGATTGACCCTGCAATATGTCTTATAGGCATTCATAGCTTGACTTAGTTGCACCTTCAAACCCATATAGGATCCATTTTAATCATAAAGTGAGAACTACCAGTGACTAAGGATTCTGGATTTAAATGGTCCAGTCCCCTGGAATCATATTCATCTGAGCTTATTAATTCTTGTTCGTGATGCTGACATGTTTTTCTGACAGTCAACAATGTCAAAAACATTGTTTTACACTGCTGGAGACCAAGCCCTGCTGTGTTTTTAGACTCTGACAAAATACAACATGTCTACCTGTTCTCATGCAAAAAATTGTTGAAGAATAAACTGGGAATTGGGAATGGATCTCATGCACAGCTCTTCTGCATCCTGACATTAAACCAGCTCCTTTTTCTTCTTTTTTTTTTTTTCGATTTGATTGGCAGCCGGCACCCAATTTGACTGGAGTGCGGTACAGTAGATTGGCAGGAAAATGAATTAATAAATATTAATATTTATACATGTTCTTCAGGAACCTAATTAGTTAATTAGACACCCCCCTTTCTGCAGCTCCTATTGTGAAACTCAGTTTTGTTTTATGTAGAAATGATTTTAATTTGCTCCTCTCCTCCTCATAGGCCCTACAGTCTAGCAAGACATGCTGAACAGATTCAAAGTTACCACAGCAGATACATGCACCAGTTGGGTGTTTCCCTATGTTCTGAAGTGTGCTATTAGGTCCGGTATGACCTATTCGGCAAAACCAGCTCCTTTATTTCCTGTCTTACATTAATGGTCAGGACGACGAACATTAGCTCTTAGCTCATGGTCACGGTCCACGGTGCTTGTTTGGACAGGTGACCAACTAGTTAAATCATTAAGGTCAAAGCAAAAAAATGAATATCTCATGTTGACTTCAATGCCTAGGAGAAAAGGTGTGTCAGAGGAAAGATTTAAAAACAGGCAAAAAAGAGGCCTATGTAATGTGTAAAGGCAGGTTGTTCACCTGTTTAGGAGCTTGCTACAGCAAAAAGCCTGGTCACGTCTAAGCTTGCAGGAAATAAAGGAGTTGGTTTAAGTTCAGGAAGTAGTTGAGCATAAGGCCCATTTGTTGGTTTGGTTGTTGTTTTGTGTGTGAGGATTACAAACCTACCTGTAGGTACTGGTCAAACAGAGAGATTGAATCATATCACGAAGCAGGGTGATGTGGTTTTCACACTAACATCAGTCTGTCAAGTCACAAATTCAAAAACATATATCCTGGCTTGTTTGCGCTTGCTTCATGATACGGATCCCTAAAACACAACGCACCATGATTCTTGAACCAGTGCCTTTTGGTTTAACTGGAGCTTTGGTTTCACCCAGTGGACCGTGCTGCATTTCCACGGGTTTGGAGATGAGCTATATGTATTTTGTAACCACTGCACTCTGTAACTACAAAGCACTCAGAGAGCTCCGACCTCCACCAAGGCAGCTCACAGTTTCTTCATAGTGGGATACAACAATGAAAACAAATGATAAAGGTATACAAATTGTCAGTTCTCATGTTCTTCTACTATTAGTTCAATAGTCCATAGTGGTGGTTTTCTTCTGGATCTAGCTCTGTAAATGTTGGATAAATCCCTGGGAACATTACTGAATCTGGAGACTTTTCAACACAACTTGGTTTCACAGTAGCAATTTTTCCTTAACCCCTGTGTGTATAAGCATTCTGGATCACTATATCTGGAATATTGCTCATATCTGGATGAAACTTTGTGTTGTTTTTTGGCTCAGTGTTATTTGTAGCATTACAAAGACAATCTCACAATGGTGAAGAATCCTTTAAAAATCTTCTGGATGCAGACGATGATCCAGATCACCACCTATCCGGAAAATTTCTTCCACATCCATTCAGCCTTTTTCGAGTTACGTTGTGAACAAACAAACAGAAAAATAAAGGAGGTAATAACTTAGTCCATATTGTAATTACATGTACTACATGTCACATTGAGACGATATGACACTACAGTAAATGTGCGTGTTATTACATGATAAACACAATAACTATTGTATTGTGTTGAATTATTGCATATTACAGTGGTATTACACCATGTGTTGTTACAGGAAGAGTAAAAGAAGACTGTGACATGGGCTAAGGACTAAACACATACAGTACATTTGGGAATAGATTCATAAAAATAAGAAGCATCTAACAATGAGTCAGAAAAAAGAAAGATAGGGTGTTTACTTAAATTAGAAGAGTTTGCAGTGGTGTGAGCTTTACTGAATCCCTTGATTTAAAAAAACAAGAAAAAGGGATATTTTTCATTCTCTTTTCATTCTTTTGTTTTTAGCCACAGACCCTCCAGAGTCTTATGATCTCCACTTCATCAATAAGTCCAATCAACAAACACAGGCAAAATCAAACCAGATGAATGTGTTCAAGCTGTCCACTCAGACGTCCAGTCCCACCGGCGAGGACGAGGAGGACTCCATTGCGAAGGTGCTGGACTGGTTCAGCCGCAGTACAGACAGCAGTGACTGGCTGAATGATGACGATAAAGCTATAAACAACACTAAGAGAAAAGATTCACTGACAAAAGATGCTGAGGATATTACCGGTGATAGAACGAGGGAGACTCTTGAAATGAAGAGAAATCACTTACGTCAGACTAATGAAGTTAAGGAGTTCAGAGCAGCAGAAAGGGCTGGAAACAACAAAACAGCACAAACACAACAAGAGCCAAAGAGGGATAATCACAAAAGAATGTGGCCACAAGATGTGATAAACAATGACGATGAAAACCAACCAGCCAAAATTTCTCATTTGAAGTCATTCTGGGAAAAAAACCACACTGGCCCTAAAATACTTATCAGCAAATCAAATACGACCAGTGACAAAGCACAGAACCTCTTTCAGGCCTCAGCGGAGAAAGACGAGGAGAGAGCAAATAAACCCCAGAGAGTTTCTGACGTGCAACCTGCCCTGGGATTGAACAATGAGATGGGCATGTATACGTATGAGGATGGGACCAGTCCATGGAAAACTACCAAAGACAGCAATGGTGTTCATTTAATAGACTCTGTGGGGGTTAATGCTTCACCGGTTCACTTGAGTAAACAGCAGATTTCTGTATCTCAAAGTAGCAACAGCGATAAATCCGATTCAGATTATTTAATGTCAGCTCAAGTAACTCAAGGCTCAGACACTGGGAGTTTACATCTGCACTCAGAGACACCAGTCTACTCTAGAGCCACTACAGAGCCTGACAGTGTGCCTTTCTGTAGATCCAACTTACAACCAGATGACATTTCCCAGTTGGCACTGCAAAATGAGCTGAGCAAAATGAATTCTGAAGCTCAGCTCAGTGTTGACAGTGCAGAGACTGAGAAGCTCTTCCTGTCTAGAAACAGAGACCCCAAGCAAAGTGGAAGTGAGCAAATTAGCCCTCAGGCGCCAATACAAAAAGGTGCTGGTGATGACGTGAAAAGAAGCAACAGTGATGACAGAAGTGTTCATACAAGTATGTCTATGTCTAAAAGAAAAGAGGACGTGACTAATAAAGACAGAACCAATAGCCCTGTTTCAAGCAGACACGGAAGTCAACACCAAGACAGTATTTCAGAGAGGGTGAAGCAGCTCAAGTCCTTGTGGGAGCAGGAGAGGAACAAGCCTGTTTATTACAGTGGGAAGCCTAAAGGGGATGGGAAAGTCACTAGCGGGACAAACCAAGCAAAGCTCAATAAACGTTTCACCAAATCTGAATTTGACTTACAAACAATTGGACGTGACTCTGAGAGTGATGAGGAAAACACAGCTAGGAATCATCAACCCTTCACTGTTCTTTCTTTGAATCAACGAACAGAAAAGATGTCCCCAAGTTTTGGCCGAGCACAGTTCAATACTTTGCGTGAATTCTGGGGTGAAGCGACCTCTTTGGACAAACCTAAAAGCTCTAAAAACAAGGAGTCAGTAAGTCCTCAACTTCAGCATCAGGAGTTGAAAAGCAGCAATTCAGAATTTCACCACATGTCCTCTGCTGTGGAGAAAACAAGTAGCAGGGCAGCTGGAATGAAATCATCTCCCCCTCCTCGCAGTCGATCAAAGTCACCTCATGACCGACAGATGGGCTCAAGAGTAGGGACTGATGGCAAGCCCAACTTCTCAAATAATAATAATAACTATACAGTGGCTGAGTCTGGCCTGCAGAGAGAATCTAGAAGGAGTTCAAAGGATTCTAGTCGAGAGGAAAAACCACCAAAATCACAAAACGACGTAGGAAAGGAGCTCCGATCTCCTAAGTTCAGGAAGGACAGTTTTAGCAGTTCAAGCAGCCATGTAAACTCATTTCGTCGAGCTGCTAGCATGTTTTCCCTGAATGTCCCTGAAGAAAAAGACCAAGTGCAGCTCAAAATGGATGTGAGCCCTGTCCGCTCACAGAGCAGAAAGCAGAGGCAGAACTCTGACAAAGGTTCGCCAAGGAGAACCTCAGTTGAAACAGAAAGTCCTACGCCACACGCACGTGCATTTGTTCCCACAGACTACAGGCATTACTTAGGGATGACCGATAAGATGAGTGTTCACACCACCCTTGCTCCGACTGTCCATGATGAGGGGTCAGAGGTCAGGTCAGGATATGAGTATGATCTGAGTGGACCTGTGAGAGCCAGCACTCCGGTCAACTCAGATGAGAGCTACGACAGGAGAGGCAGCAAGATGGGACAGCGCCCACTGTGGGCAAATTACAGCAGCCCAGACACCAGCCAGGAGTCATCTGTGAGCAGCACAGCAGATCCCTGGACCAACACAAGGCAGACTTCAAATTGTGAGTTGCATGAGGGTTTGTCTTAATAGCTGTTTGCTGCCATTTAAAGGTCCCGTACTGTGAAAATGCAGATTTATTAGACAAGCCATAAAACAGCAAATACCCCACCCCATTTTGGAACTGACTATGACCTTGACCTTTTTCATTGAAGGTCACAACACATTTGAAATCAGCATAGTCAATAACCTGGGGGTATGTGACATTTTTAACCTCAAATGCAATCATTTCAGACCCAACCAATCAAGGTCAAAGTCAAGGTCAAGGTAATTCAATGATCAAGCAGTGCCCTGGAATCGGTTCTATCCCATATAAAAATTTGGTGCCTCCAGAATATTTCAGTCAGCATAGTCAATAACCCAATTATTATATAATGTTTTCAACTTGACTACATGGCTAAAAACACATGAAAATGCAAACACCCCGCTCAGTTTTGAAATTGACCATAACCGTGAACTTTTTGGTTTAAGGTCACATAGTCATGATCATAAGTTGGAATCAGTATAGTCAATAATCCAACAGTATATGACATTTTTAAACTTCACAATTTGAAATGTATGTAGGTCAGCAGGCAATAATTTCAAACCCTACTGATCTTCAAGGTCAAAGTCAAGGTCATTTGATGAAGGTACCCCATAGTCAATCATAGTTCAGCTCTTAGTCTATCACATATTAAAAATGTGGTGCCTATAGCTATAATAGTTTTGGTACTATTGGTCAAAACATTAATTACCTAATTAATATGCACATTTGGCACTGGTTGCCATAGTAACCTGACTATCCATGTGCCGAGTTTGGTTAGTTTGGGTCCAGAGACTTTGGAGATACAGAGCCAAACATTTGGACAGACACATACTGTACGTACAAACGGAATCTCAGCTATATCCCCCCTTAACTTCATTCAGGGGATAATAAAGAGAATTATACATCTCCATAATGTGAAAGAAAAGCTCTGAAAATATGAACTTGTCAGTACTGCCAGTATTGAGAAAACCTCACAACAAGTAGGCCCCTGGGAAAAACAGTTTTTGATTTTTGTAACTTGAGGCATCAAAAGTGACAACCAAACATGAGTCACATCCCATGAACCAGTGGAATTCTAATTTTTTTAAATTAAACTAACAAATCTTATTCAAGCAATCATATCCAAGTTAAAATTAGCCCCACCTCCATGAGCCATGTGTCAGTGTTCTTGACATTTTTAACAGAAAATTGAGGCTTTATGTCAAAATATGATCCCAGGTCACTTACAGTATGGAGTGACCTGAGATTCAATAAGTCAGTGTTTTTTGATGAAAAATGGGTGGGTACGACACCTCACATTTAAACCATGTGTGACAGAGTTACAAAAAGCACAAATCAAATCAGCACACTTAATTTAGTTAACGTCCTTACAGACATCTTTATCAACAGACACATGTAAGTGGTTAATACACACATTGGAGTGGCACAATGTGCAACGTTCAAGGCAAAAAATAAGAAATATCTTTCTCCAAAGTCATTTGCATGCATGATACTACTCTTAATCTCCAGAACTGTGAAATGTAACTACATCTTTATGACATTACAGCCATGATGTCATGTAGTGGAAAATGTTTGAGTTTGAGAAATAATAACTTCTGAGCACAGATGTCATAACTGTGAAGCTGATATTTATTATTTCAGTAAAGTACATATTAAATAGGATATTATATAGAAGAGGTTTGCAATATGAAATAGCAACAAATTTTAAAAAAGTTTGTGTTAACCTCACATTGATTGATTGATTGATTTTCTGTTATTATTGTGTCATGCACAAAGTGCCCAGCCCTATGGGCTTACAAGACACCATTAAATATAAATATGAAAATAAAGCCAAAGTATCAACATAGAATAACTAGAACCCAATCTTAAACAAACATACCCTCCTGCCTTTTTCTCCGGGTTTTAGAAACAAAGCTGGCCAACTTTTACACATTAATATTAAACAGTCATTCCAACTTTTCATTGTCAGAATCCCCAAATATTTCTGGATTGCAGACAGTTATTTAATTGAATATAAACATTCTAAACTCACCATAATATGGACAATACAAAAGAAAATGTGATTCATTTCAATTTCACTCAGTTCACACAATTCCCACAATCTATCTTCCTCCTGTATATTGTAGAGTCTACAATCTCAAGGGCAAGAGAAAGGATTCCAACTCTCAGCTGGGCGACTAAAGATCTTTGACTCCTTAAATTTGCAGTAACATAAAGTTCAGGTCCAAAACTATGCTTAATTTGAACATAAGTACGTAATTTGGGTTTTAACGTAATATCTTTTAACCATTTCTCTTCAAATGAAGCAAGTAACTTTCTCACAATTGACAAAATGTTTAGGGTGTTTACTTACAGTACTTAAATAGAATTTCATTGTTTCACTGTACATCTAGATAAAAATTAAACTATAATAGAATAAAAGTACAGTTTTTCCCAACCATGAAGTGCAAATCCATCTCTGGTTAGATTA
This sequence comes from Pseudamia nigra, assembly GCA_029823295.1. Classification (NCBI taxonomy): domain Eukaryota; kingdom Metazoa; phylum Chordata; class Actinopteri; order Kurtiformes; family Apogonidae; genus Pseudamia; species Pseudamia nigra. The sequence goes on along the minus strand of JAQQAE010021190.1, from coordinate 2,383 downwards.
TGTGAACAAACACATATTTCCAGTACTGCACATCCAGCCGACACATGAGGTCCTTCACCAAGGAATGTAGTGTTTTTGCTTGTTTGGCTTGTCTGTCTGTCTTTCTGATGGCAACTTTATGCAAAATGTCAACAGATTTTTGTGATGAGCCAAACTACTGTTTGGATGTAGATTTTTTGGTGAAGTTTACCACTGATTTGATTGGAATTGTTTGAAAGAATTTGTGCAAGTGTCTAAATGGCTCCATCTGATGTCTGTCAGAGGAACTCATGTTTGAGCTGCCTTGGCGGAGGTTTGTCTTTTCTGCGTGCTTTATAGTTTTATTTTATTTAAAGTAACCCAAATTGCCTGTGTTATTACCACCCTGCCCTGTATGCAGCAGATATTATCATGTCTGCGTCAGGTTATCAGCACTGGCAGAGGCAAATCTTTGTAAACACCATGAATATCCACAGTCAGGTGTCTGTGTTTAATTTGTGGGCTTGGTGGTGCATCCTCCCAACTTTATTGACACACACTACAGTTTAAAAAAGAATTATGAGCAGCCAGGAACTACGAACAGCTTCATTTTTGCTTTTTATCACTGTAGTTTTTGTTAATTGCTTATAAACCCATGGTTTTATATTTGTGAATGTGAGTATGTGGTCAGAATTTTTCTTTTTTCCTGGTAAATGTGAACAATAGAGTTCATATTAATGAGAGTTTACCTTTTAATTCCTGTATTTATAGAATTATTATAGATGAAAACGCTTCCTCTGTTCACATTTTCTGTTTTAATCTGTCAATAACTGTAACCAAGTATAAACCAGTCAATAAACCAAGTGATTTTAGCCTTTATGAAACAATACACAGGTGAAATAGATGAGACCCAAAGCCCTGTAAGGAGAGCACTGAGGCGAGCAGAAGCACGACCTAAAAACCTGGCAAAAAGTATGGAGGACATCACAGCCACATTAGCACCACGTAAGCAAGTTTCACAGTTTCAATGCATTTATCACCTACAATTACAGAGAATTTGGGACTAATTGTAGTTCATTTGAGTTTTTCCCCACAGGACAAGAAAGAAGACAAGCCCTGGCTACAGAGCTTCGAGGCATCAGTGATGGTAGGAAACACCAGAGGACTGTTCATCAATGTTTTAACAAACTTCCAATGCATTTGATCAGACATCTGTGACCCAGGGCAATAGAGCTGCATGTGGCTCTTCAACTCCTCTCCAATGTCTCCAAAATGTGTTAAAATGTAAAGTCAGTGTACACAATAAAATGTTTTCTTTAATTAAATGTTGAGAGAATAATATGAATAATATGCTATGTTATACATATGTTGAGGCAATATGTATAATGCAATTAAAACAGAATGTGAGGATTTGCAAAATATTAAAACCCCATATTTAACTGTAAATAGTACAAATACTGATATGATGTATTTGTAAAACAAAAGTTTTTAGCTATACCTGTAATTTTGAAAGTGGAATGATTTCTCGTTCTTGTTTGATGTAGGATTTCAGCTGCTCAAGGGTTCAGGGTCTTGTTTGTCGTATTTTCAATGCCATAATGAATATTATATTATATTAGTATATTTTCAGCAGGCGACGAGGACTCTTCCTACACTATTAATACTACAAAGCCATTCTGCTGAAATAAGTTTTGTTGTTTAGCTGAAGGTGATTTAATAAAAAAAGATGTTGACTGCTCGGGAACATACTTTGCTCCAAAACATGTATGTATACTTCAGCGTTAATGTTACCTTCACAAATGCGCAGATTACTTATGTCACGTGCACTAATGCACCTCCATACCATCACAGAGTCTGGCTTTCAAACTGAGTACTGAAAACAAGCTAGACGGGCCCTCTTCCGTTTAGCCCAGAGCACACAGTGTCCATGATTTCCAAACAGAATCTCAAATGTGGTCTCATCAGACCACATCCTGATGAGCTCAGGCCTAGTGTGTCTGGATCAGATTTATATAGGGTTTTGCTGAGACAAGTTTCAACTGCCATTTGTGGATGCAGTGACAATTGTTCACTGACAATTTTGTTAGTGTTCCTGATCGTGCAATGATGTCCACTACAGAACCGTATCTGTTTTTTTTTTTATGTTTTTTAAACCTAGCACATTTCTCAGTTCACCTCTGCTATGTTGTCCATGGGCTATTTTTAGTTAAAAATGGTAGTACAGTGTTTTGCAAATCATCACAGTCTACAGACCCACTGAGGGTGATTTTACCACACTAGTTTTTATTTGGACACTCAGGCTCTTCATTAGTTGAGGAAGATTCAACCTCGGCCTCTGGGGCTATTGTTACCTACAGTGCCTTGTGAAAGTATTCGGCCCCCTTGAACTTTTCAACCTTTCGCCACATTTCAGGCTTCAAACATA
>JAQQAE010021189.1:0-10517 GCA_029823295.1 Pseudamia nigra | reverse complement strand
TTAGATCTTTGAGTCCATCTCATGAAAAATGGGATCAAAAACAAAAGTGTTGCATTTATATTTTTGTTGAGTGTAGTATTGAGCAGGATGAGTCTCCCTAAATCCTCTAAAATTTACACCTATGTGTCCAGATGTTCACAAAGCCACCTATTCCAGCCGTACCTCAGTGCTCTGCTCAGCTTGTCATAGTTCATGTGAGGTTTGCACTTCCTGATCCCCCACAGCCGGGCCACCTCGTCGGGGTCCTTGATGACGAACTCTCCGTAGTCCCCCTGCCAGGCGATCACCCCCTGGTACTCCTCCTTCTGCAGCAGCTCCAGGATGAAGTGCCACAGCTGGATCTGTCTGGAGCCGGGGCTCGACTCGGGCTTGTAGGCCCAGTCTGGGAAGGCGAACCCTGGACAAGACGAAGCAAAAGGGGAAGGAGCGGGGAGGAGGAGGAAGATGATGTTACAGGGCCTTGTCGTTTGTTCTAGTGCACGCTGGGGGGATTTGCTGTCTGGATGACTGATGAGTGATGAATTTGAGGGATGATGTGTTTAATATCACAGCATGTGCCTTGAGCAATGTTAGTCTGCGTTAATGCCCTCTAGCCTCAACAGATTGGTCAGTGGGATGATGACAGCTCTCTTGGAGTGAACTGATTGATGTTGCTTGGGCCTGAATTCAAAAAGCCATGTGTATGTTATCCTACACGGACTTAAGTAGCTTTTTGACTCATCTTCAACTTGTCCTGACACTAACTAGCCTTGTAGAAACATGCAACATGCAACCAATTACAACCAGGGCCTCAATTTGTTTAGACTTCAGCTGAATATCTGAAATCACTTTTAAAATTTTATCACAGGGCTTTTCATGATCATGGCGATGCTTCTGAAGACATATTAAACTGAGCATGCTTGTTTGGATTCTTGTCTAGTTGCAACCAATTTGCTGCCCAAGTTTGGTTTCATGTACTGTAAAAACAGTATAATCTAGGCAAAATGAGAAATTTAGATGTTGATTGTGGTGTACCTGGCGTCCAAAGTGCAGGCACCGGGGGGAGCAGCAGATCACTGACGCAGTTACAGTCCATGCCTCCACAACACCTGACACAAGACGAATAGACAACGCAGTTAAGACAGGGGTTAGCATCTTTTCCATCTACAGAGACATTTTTGACCACAAAGTAAAAATAAATATCTTCATATAGCAGCAGAAATTGACATTACCAATAGGTCTAGACAATTTGGTTGCCCTGCAGTAGGTTACTTATGATTACACAGTTGAGAATCCTTGTACAATAATTCAGATTTGGTGCATTTACAAAATTATAGAACTACAATGAACTGCAGGACTCTTCCTATTATTAATAGAGGACTACAGAAGTTGACATTTTTGTTCTTTTTACTATCACACATATGTAGGTGTCAAGGGTATAGATTTTGTCTGAGCATTGCGGGGGACAAAATAAACAAGTATAAATCAGTAAGGATGAATAAAAATGAACAAAATTCTCAAGAAAATGAACAAAACTATTAAGAAAATGAGTAAAAATGATCAGAATACTCAAGAAAATGAACAAACATGAACAAAATAATTAAGACGATGCACAGAAATGAGCAAAAATAATCAAGAAACTGATAAAAGAACAAACTACCCAAGAAAATGAACCAAGGAAGCAGAAAAATTAAGATAACAAAGAAAATATTCAAGAAAATCAATCAATCAATCAATTAACTTTATTTAGTAAAATTGAACAAAATAATGAAGAAACTGAATGAAAATGAAAAAAATAAGCAACAAACATTAAGTGATTGACTTTCACCGTGTACACTGTTGTTCACAACAGAGCTTCAAAATGAACAAAATAAGTGCAAAATCAAAATGAACAAAATCATTAATATCTAAATATCTAGATCAATGAACAAATAACAAACAAATTAACCCAGCAATGACCAAAAACAGGCAACAAATGCGCATTTTACATATACTGAGGGGGACAAATCCTACGCTAGGCTTACATATGAAGATTTGCCCCAAACGATGAATAGCCTATGTGATAAAATAAAAAGTAGTGTGCTTGTAAAATAAATAAATATGACGTATGCACAGTGTACATTCATATTAGCTAAAAATACTTTGTATTTGTTGTCCAAGTAGAAAATCTAATACTGTTTTGGAACCTTTGAAGAGTAGTTAAAGAGCCACGTGTGTCTCTAGAGCCATGGATTGCAGAACCCTGAGGTTAGGACAAACTTTCTGAACCATCATCGCTTGGCTTTCGCAAAACAAATAGGTTCATTCTCTAAAAGGAGGACCTTTCACACCGAATAATTTGCAGAGTGAGTCAGCTTCAGGTATATTTGAGTTCAAGTGAAAAGTGTGAATTTAGTTGAAGATGCGAGTCCAAAACTGAAATAGCAGGTATTGCATAAGGGTCTGAGGCTGCAACATGATTTCAAAAACATACCTTAAATCAATGTGAAATATGGCAAGGTTATGTTTTATATGTCTTTGGGAGAGATCAGGTGTTTGATGGATGTGATCATGTGTGGCCACCTGAGGCTGCATCTGATGCAACATGGTGGACATCCCTATAGTGCATTTATGAACAGCAGAAATTAGACAAGACTTTGGTCAAAGTTGAACTTTGCCATACATTAAAAATAGGGTTATTCAATATTCCCACTAAGAAATAAAACCCACTTTATTTATTAGTGGAGTTTTTAAGAGTAGAAAACTACACATCACACTATCTCAATGGATGTGTATTATCTTATGCTGGGTATAGCATTTTGGTCAGTTACGTATGATATTTACAAGTAAATAATATTCTTTTTTGTGTATCTCTACTGTTGGTGTCTTATTAGCCCTTATCTGAATGGCATGGGCAAATGTCAAGTGTCAAATTGTAATATAAATAAACAGATTTATGTTTTTGATAATATTTGAACATATAAGACCTTAAAACTGTTGCCCAGAACATTTCTATGTCGTACCCTCCATGCTGTTGCCTACAATTTGGCACTGAATACTAATGTTTCCTTCTATTAATTAAAACGGAATCTTAACCCTCTTATTTTTTCTGATTTTAAAGTTTGAAAGTCTATTTGTAGTGAATGTTCTTCCGCTAACCTCAATTATTGAAATCAGAAGTAACGTTGAGAGTGACACACACCACATTTCATCTCAGTCATGAACACACGTTGCTCCTATCTTTGCCAGCTTTTGGTATTTCATGGTAGTAAACACGCAAATGATGCATAAATAAAGTTTCCTTTCAAATCCTTATGACTTATTCAATTTGATGATTTTAAGTGAGCAGAATTTTACTTTGAACTTTGGGTGTGTCTGATATTAACAGCCCTAGTTCCAAAAAAGTTGGGATGCTGTGAAAAAAAGTAAATAGAAACTGAATGCAATGATATTGCAAATCTCATGAACTCATATTTTATTTGTAATAGAACGCAAAAACATATCAGATGTTGAAATTAAGCCATTTTACAATTTCATGGAGAATATCAGTTAAATTTGAATTTGATGGCAGCAACACACCCCAAAAGTTTAGCATCACTCCTTCTTTTAACAACTGTCGGAAAACATCTGGAAAGTGAGGAGACCGGTTGGAATTGGGATTGTGTTTGTCAGTGTTAGACCATGAGAAAGTAAAAAAAAAATTGTAATCAAATCTTCAGTGAAAGAGCCTCAGCTGCTTTATTAAGTGACAGCTTCTAATAGCGTCTCCTAAATAAATGCATATAAACGTCTGCTGACAGGATTAGAGGAGCAGGTTCCAGTGCTTCCAGGACAAGTGTGGGGAATTCAAGCTGGGGTCTAGTTTGGATATCACAGTTTCATCAGGGTTGTTTTACAAAGCTTAGATGGAAGAGATGCCCTGCTGCTACACTGGTATCTTTAATGCTACCCTCTCTACCTCTGCCTTCTCTCTCTGCTTCTATTTAATTATGCTCTGTGAATTTTGGATTTTCCCTCCAGCATTGAAATGGAACGTGAATTATTAAGGTGTGTTTGTATAAATTATTATTGCTAACTCCAGGCACTTCTCTCTCTCTCTCTCTCTGTCTCTCTGACCACCTCTCTCGCTCATCCTCACCCTGCTTCTAGCCTTTGGACTGTGGCCGCTCTCGCTTTCTCCTCCCTCTCTTCATCTTTCTTGTTTTCAAAACCGCTTCAAATGTCGAGCTGGCATTCATTTTTATTTTTTATTTTACATGTATTTGTCTCATTGTTTGTGCTCTGAGTCCTTATTTTTCATGTCACTTATCACATATATTTACGATAATAAATCAATCTTATCATGCAGGTTGTCATATGGTGGTATCTTGCTAAACACTACATGTTTTCAGCTGGGATTACTTTGAACAAAACTCTACATGTTTCCCATTCCAGAGATCATTTTGTATTCACTGTACAACTACGAGAAGACACTCTGTGGCCAATTAGAAACCCTCTATTCCTCTAAAATGTTGATATCTAACCTTTATGTCTGACTGAAGGCCTCTACAGAGTTTAAGAAATAAGAAATTCTTTGTATTTGGGGTAGTAATCTATAAGTTTCCTCTTCCCTGTAGGCTACAGGTGATCAATACTGCATCATCTCTTTCATTTGCCATATTCTCATGGTCTGTGGTGTGTATAAGCTAGCCTCTGAGGATTTTATATATATATATATATATGTGCACGCCTAACTGTCAGGGTCTCACCAGTTACCTCTTATACCACCTACACACAGCCTCCAATCACACCCATCCTCTCTTTTCCATGTTATCTATACAGGTGAATTCTCCTTTCCTGTTTCCCACCTCCTTCCTATTCACACACACCTATCCTCTGTCTTCCCAAACGCCCCACCCATCTCCTCTCTTCTCTCCCTCTCTCCTGCTCTGTGTGTTTTGCTTCGGCGCAGTAATTTTCCGTTTGATTTCGGAGGTAATGCATTTTTTACAAATCAAAGAGGAAGCCAGGCCGCCCCCCTCGCCTCCCCTCCCTCCCTCCTCCTCCTGCTCTCCTCCCTCCCTCCACCTCTTCTTCCCCTCCCTCCTCAGTTTCCCGTTCGTTCTCGCCCCCCTCGGCCCCCCAGGCCAGAGAGGAGATAAAGGAGCCCCCATCATTTCCTTGTTAGTTTTGATTTGGGCAGCGCAGGGCTTTCAAGTTCCCCCCATCACCCCCAGAAACATTATAACTAGCAGCCCAGGGAATACTGCTCCTCGTACACACACACACTCTGACACACACATGCAGGCACAGACTGTCAGATACAGGCACTTGCAGATTCTAATAGATGGTGCATGCACAGTAAACACACAGTCTGAAACAGATATGGCCCAAATGCACAGGTACTCAGGTAGCTGATGCACACACGCACACACACACACACACACACACACACACACAAAGAAGCAACACACAAAGTAAGACATAGAGCCCATAGATATTGACTGAATCAATATAGACACACTAACACACATCTTGCAAAGCTGAAAGAGAGGAGGCACTTTGTTTACTAAAGATGCTGGTGTACTGATAACACTAGTGCGGAGAAGTGCACAGACAAAACCACAAATGCCTTTCATTTTTGCAAAGAGCAACCGCGGGCACAAACAAAAGGACCTCTCTGCCACAAAAGGCCACCTGCAAAATGGATGATGGATAACACACAGGTACGGACGACAATAGCGAGCACATACAAACAGGATCGCCAAGTTGCTGTAAACAGATGTATCCTGACAATAGCACATGCAGCGAGTCAGGAAAAAAGCTCAGTTGTGCTCTCTCGTGCGTGCATGGAGTGAAGGCCTCTCAGTCAGTTTCTCTTGTGGAATGATAAGTCATAGGATTTTTGATAATTCAGTCATGCTTCAACACTATATGCTAGAGTTTTTGTATGTAAAAATGCAATGATGAGCACACTTCTGTAGTTCATGCCAGGGCTGAGTGATGGCCACGTACTCTCAGAGAAGACAAGAAAAGAACGTTAAGACTGACTTCTTTTTATTGGATTTTCTACATAATTTCTCTCTTTCAGACCCCATTTCTGTTTTCGTCCCATAAAATATATATTGATATGAAACCATGTTTCATATCAACATTTATATACTATATGTATCATAGTATTTTGACCACTATTTAGGCCGTTAGAGATCTTTGTGAGGCGTTAGGCAAAAGATGCTGTTCCTAATTACAGTGCATTTATTGTAAATTGAAAAACATGCGAATTGGGATGCATTTTCTGCATCGTATATCAACTCCAATCACTCATGTCTATTAACAAAAGGCATAGAAGCAGTCTATCCTTCAGTGACAAATTACATCCTGCTTATACTTACCAGAAACGTACACATGGCAATGCTATATAGTTGGTTTGCATCCTTTTCAACAGCATCATAGTTATATAATGACAACTGGTTTTGCTGAGGTTTATAAATACAAAAAGGTCAAGTTTAAGTCTTGTAAAGGTGCAGGAATTATATGTAGTTCCTCAAAAGGCCCAAGAATCACACTGATGTGAGACTCAAAGTGTTTGCGTAGAGATCAGTGCTGTCAGATCACTTATGAATAAGGAAAACACATGTAATCTTCTTCCCACTTCAGGATTTACTGATCAACACCAATGGTAATGTGCAGCGAGGCTGGCAGCAACACAACTGTGAAGCCAAGGTTAGTAGGCCACAGATGGGAGTGAAAAGGAAACAGTGTGAACACTATATTGTAGTACCAACTATGTTTTTAAATTCTGCAGGGTGACTGGATAGAGGGAGAAGGGGGGGCAGCCTGACATTCAGGCAACATTATGTCTCCAGTGCTGTCTAAAGAAGGAAAGAGTGATGGGTCATGATATAAAAAGATAGAAAAATATGAGAGGCATGAAGAGTCTGGCCTCTCCCGCTTTCTTTTTCCACTAGATGAAACGGACTCTGTACATCTGTCTCATCTTCCTTTTTTTGGTTGCCCCTGAAAAAGGCCCAGCTGAACCCTCTCTCTCTCGTTCTCTCTCTCTCTCCCTCTTCTTTGCCTCTCTCCCGCTATCTCTGTCTTTGGCTCTCTCTCTGTTCCACTCCCTGGTTAGCTCTGACACACTGGTCAGCCTCAGGGTGGAAGAACAGAGGGACTCTGCTATGGGTTTGTTAGAGGAGATGGAAAGAAGGAGAGAGGAGAAACTAGGAGAGAGAGGGGTAGGCGAGTAGGAGGAGGGGTGATGAGGAAGAGGGAAAAAGATCCTGTCCATCCAAAAGTCAACACAGAGATTCTATATCTACACTGACCCCTTTTTTGCCAATAAGTTATGTGATATTTTACTACTACAGTTGCATGTCAAAATAAAACACATTAGAACTATTTGGTTTGTAGAAAAAGGAGTGTAGTAGTTACAAACTAGTGGTGTTGCCCACCACTATAGTAAGAAATACTGTGGTTGTGATATGAGTTGGAAAATGTACATTAGTCATTTACAAATATCATGTCAAACATATAAAATTTAACATCTATCCACCAAAAAGTTACAAAACTTAAACAATACCAAAGAGTGATGTTTATTTTGCATGTTTTACACAGTAAATCTCTCTCCTCAGTGTCACTAAACACACATTATCAACATGTAACGGGGGATGTGTTTATGTTTTCCATTTGTGCAAGAGATAACCTTAAATGCTCCTAAATTTTCAACTTTTGTAGTTGTGTGACTGGTTTGGCTGATAATGCAATTTGATTAAACACGCAGCTCTCATAAAAGTAATATGCTGTTTTTTTCCTGTTTTCACAGTACTATGCATGTACACACTGAAAACTGCCTTATTTGCGCAGCAGCAGTTTATAACACTTATATGGAATGTTTATTCAGGAATCACTTAAAATCTGTTTTAATACTGTCATGAAATTATTATTTTATTATATCATAGAATTATATATTATACACGTGTAGAAACATATCATTAGCCTCATAGCATTACTACCTAGATTATGTTTTGGCCAAATGGCGATGCCTGCCTACCTCTTCTCTTTTTAACACTGCTGATTCACTGTGCCTTAGCAGTTCCAAAAACCTTAAAATATGACTTGGGCAATTATGCTATGAGGCTAACAATACGTATATTTTGCAAAATACAGTTGAAGCCATCAATGCAGTACTGTGAATACTGCCATACGTACACAATTCTATGACTCCACTTGTTCTCCCTCAGAGCACACAGTAAATAGATGTTACACTGCAGGAACAAAGCTGATACTCAGACAGGCTGCTAGCTGGCAGCACGGCAAACTGCAAAATATATGTGGATCAGGGACAAATTCAATGATAAAACAACAATGGTCAATTGCAACTTTACTGGAGGAGGATGTTCTGCTGGTGATGGTTGGACGGTGCCCACATGGTTTCATCTGAGTGGAGATATGGTTAATATGCCTTAGTAAATGATTCACATCATTTTGAATACCCATCAAATCATCAGTGGCCCCTGACTTCCACAAACTTGAGGTCAAGAGACAAAATGGGCTATGAAACTTTTTCATTTTTATTCTTTTTTTTCATTTTCTTTAAAATGTGCTCAACTGTTCTTAATTTCCTTGATTATTTTGTTTACGTTCTGGAATATTTTCTTCAGTTCTTTCATTTTTATTTATGCTCTTCCTTATTTTGTTAATTTTTATCTCAAGTTGAGAATGTCAGAAGAATCATGCTACCTTTTTCATTTTCATTTTTTCTACACTTTATCTCTTAATAAACACTTAAAATGTATTGGTTTACCCTGCTATGAAAACGTGTACCAGTGCATTCCCCAACTGTATAATGCCTGCTCACAAAGACAAAGATTGTGAAATAAAGTTGTTTTTATGCTTTTTAAATATTTTTAGGGGCTCTGTCTCACAAAATATAGTGTTTTAATGATAATGATAATTGGGCACTGAATGTTTGTAAAATGCTGTAATGATACATTTATGCCCTAAATAACCAAGGTACTATGAGTACAGGTATACTGATTTCAAATTTGAAAGAAAAAAATCATATTTGGAAACAGTAAATGAATGATTGTCACTTTTGACTGAGATACATTAGAAAATAGCAATTAAGTTCCAGAATATTTATATGTGCTTGCCCATTTAAGGGTCATTGACGTCCTGAAAGTGACCACTCCCATTAGTTTGAAGATGGTTATTTCATTTACTTGCAGTGGGAGCATAGACATAGGTTTCAGGTGGTATAAGGGGGCAGTTACAATTGACTGTTTATGTTGTCACTTGTTTCATATTATTCAGTTATTTGTTTAGTTTTTTCTTGATTATGTTGTTAATTTTGTTACTTATTTTCTTCATTTTTGTTCATTTTACCTGATTATTTGGCATATTTTTACTCATTTTATTGTTCATTTTTGCTAAACTTTGTTTATTTGATCATTGTCTTGATCATTTTTGCTCACTTTCTTAATTATTATTGATCAATTTTACAAATTTTCTTCACTATTTTGCTTGCATTTTCTTGGTTAGTTTGTTCATTTTGTTGAGTTTCCTGATTATATTGTTAATTTTTGTGCATTGTCTCTATGTTCTTGAGTTTTGTTGATTTTCTTGAGGTTTTTTTTGCTTTTTTTAACTAATGTTCAGGGGGAATAATGTGAGTACAAATAAACAAGGTATCAAAGAAAATGATGAATAATGAATTATATAATTAAGAAAAAAAATAAAAATAAACAAAATAATTTAAAAAATGAGTAAAATGATTAAAATAACAAAGAAAATGCGTAAAAATGAATCAAATAATGAGGAAAATAAATAAAAATGGACAAAATAATTTTAAAAATGAGTAAAAATGTACAAAATAATTTAAAAAATGAAGAAAAATGAATCAGATAATCAGGAAAATAACTAAAAATGAACAAAATAATTAAGAAAATTTGTAAAAATGAACAAAACAACTAAGAAAATGAACAAACCAATTAAGAAAGTTAGTGAAAATAAATAAAGTACTCTAAGAAAATCAACAAAAATGTAGAAAATAATCAAAGACTGACCAAAATTTAATTAAAGTTCTTAAATTCATTTTTTTTCCATTTACAATGAACAAACTAACCAAGCTAAAATGAAAATGAAACCAATAACCAGAAAAAAATGAAAAAAAACAAAGAAAATAGTCAAGAAAATAGGTAAAGTTTAACAATACAATCAAGAAAGTGAACAAAAATGATCAACAAAACAATAAAATATGCAAAAATAGCAAAAATAAACAACAAAATTAGAAAAATATATACCAACTATTAAATAAAAATGGAATTAAAGCAGGATTTTTAGGCCAAAAAAGCTGCATATTGTCTAAAGCAGGGGTGTCCAGTCATTGCCACAAAGGCAAATGACTGGGAAGGAATTCAGTGAAATCACCTGCTGAAGAGACTGGTTGGAACAAAGAAGTGCAGTGTCTTGGCCCTCCATGACACCCCGGGGTCTAAAGTACTAAAGCAGGGGTGTCAAACATACGGCCCGCGGGCCGGACCCGGCCCGGTGGATGATTTAATCTGGCCCGGCATAAA
>JAQQAE010021188.1:0-10517 GCA_029823295.1 Pseudamia nigra | reverse complement strand
GCAGACCAGAGCTCGTCAGTGTAGTGTGTGAATATGCAATCTTTGAATAAATGGAGCAGCTCTGGGGATAATTGTAGATACGTGGATGCATTGAGTCAGATGAGTCAGTGAGTCAGATCTGTGAAGTTACAGTAGAATAGCTTTCCATGCAGGTGATGCAGTTCAAAATGCTGAAGCTGAACCTGTGGGAAAAACAGGGGAGAAAGTCATAATGAATGTAATATATGATTGTAAATAAAACCCACTTAATGAAGCTAATATGAAAATGAATGTATCACAATATAACAGATATATCTGAATACAACAAAGTTAACAACAGAAAAACACAAAGTTTCTGAAACTTTGTGACACAAAACACATCCAAATTTCTCAGTGGGTATATTTTTCTGGTTGAAGTCAGAGGTTTATTTTGCCTTTAGTTCTGTATTCCACACTATTCTTTGAACCTCTGATAGGTCTCTCATTCAAGAGTCACTAATCCCTTATATAAGAGAAAATGGTCACAAATCCAAAGCAGGTATAACCTGTTCATTTAGAGTGTCCTTAATCCTCCTCTGCACCTTGAGTTTTACTTGGTAGGTCATTTATTTCCACTTTAATCCCTATAGATGTTAATTTAAGCAAGGACATGCTTTCATGTTTTCTTATAAGAACTCATTATTGCCAGTGGACCAGCATGCTTGGAAGCTCTTATGAAATGCAGATTTAAAAAGCTGCAGAAAAATGCAAAGAAAACATTTTATTTTCATTTCGTTTTGGTTCATTTTCTGACTGATGTTGCTGCTGATCACTTTCTGTCATGCACTGGTTTATTTTTCATGCACTAGAGTACTGTGTTACTTGATGCTGGCTGATTATGAGCCTGGCTTTGCACTGCCTGTACTTTCCTGTGTGCTAGTTCCAGCAGCACAGATTAGGGCACTAACCTTTTGTCTGACAAACACTCCTGTACGTCTCATCTGCCTTGTCCTCCAGCTAACAGTCTGAGCAGCGCAGACAGACCAACTGTCCCGTCTGCCTTCTCATCATGACTTTCACAACCTGTTTGATCCTGAAAGATTTATTGTTTATGATTATGATGCTGAAGTAGTCTGGACATTAAGCTGGGATTATCACAGTTTTTTGGTATTTCCTGCAGAAATGTCATGCCTTAAACTGGGACTTAAATGATATCATGTGTTAAATGACTTGTGTACTTTTGTCTTTTCTTACTCCTTTATCTCTGAAAGAAATCCCTGCTGAAGCCTCTGCAGACATGGGTCGTCAGGAGGCAGACTATGTATGGAAGAAGGACACAGAAAACATCCAGGAGATTTTTGACTTCATGGAAGAGCTGGGATCGTAAGTACATTTTCATTAGTGCAACATGTAGCCTCATTGAAATCCAAAAGCTCATAGGTCCTTGGTAGGTTTAAATCGGTGTGCAGTGCTTAACACATTTATTAAACTACCAACCAATGTAAGATCAATGCCACAGCTCCCTATACTAACAGTATTGGTCAGTATCCACCAGTATTCACAAACTCTTTAATCAAAATTATATTTCTCATGCTAAAACATAATCATTGTTGTTATCAATGAATTTTCAAATTTATGTTTTATAAAGAAGCAGAAAAAAAATGCCAAAGCACATTATTATTTTCTGATTAAGAGGCCAAATTACATTTACTTACTTGCATTCCTGGTTTCATGTTACGCTGCATTAATAATCTCATAGTCGTCCAGTGTGCTGGCTCCAGTTTGGCAATAAAACCATGAAATCAGTTTGAAATTCCTCACTTCTATTCAAAAGGTAATATGTTGAGAACTGGCTGAAAAAATGGAGTCTGTATCGAAGTGTTTCATGATGCTGAACGGTCTTTGACACAGATAGGACAGGTGGTCTAATACCTTTATTAAGCAATGTATCCTCTAGTGTGTCTGTAAACCGCTGCATGTTTTTCAGCACTGCAAGTGTTGCTTTTCAAATGTTGAGGGAAAACACTGTAATGACATTACAGTCACACTTTTATGGACATAGTGTGACAATCGATCCCTGCATCCCACCCGAGTCAGAGAAGAGCTTACTGGTTTGATAGGATTGACACAGGGAGACCTACTTTACTAAAGACTTAGGCAAGAAGACATGTCTCGCTTTCCTGATTGTATCTGTCGGTAAGGACGGATTAGCAGTTCATTCATTTAAAAAAACTAAGAAGTAGGAGCAGTTTAAAGGTATTCTGTAGTGTCATGAAAGATGTTATATCTTAAAAGTTAAATCTGTATCTGTACTGCTCATATGTGTCTATTAAGGACTTCTGGAATGCTGCTGAGTTGATTCTCCTTTCCTTTGCCACATACACTGTTTTCACATAGAGATGTTGTAACTACCCGCTTTTCAACAAAAAAAAAAAAAAATGCTGTTTGGTTGAACTGCAGGTCATTTCCAAGTTGCCCTGGGATGATATTCTGACGGGAGGAAACTGCAAACACAAAATAATGCACTTTGCATGGTTCTACAAAAATGGTATGATTGGTTGTAATTTATGATGTTTTAAAAGTTAGAGTTGTAGTGATTCATGGAGTGGGATTAATGCACTTTGGCTTGACTGTGATTGGTTATGACGTTATTATCAACATCATTTATTTCATTTATTATTTAGCCTTATTTTCAGTGGGGCTGTGGTACTTGTTGTTTTTGGTTGTTCGTGTTGTGATGATTTCTCAGGTCAGGTTTTCAGAGCTTTTCTTTCACATCACAGTTTACAAAATCCTCCAAACATGGTAAAATGGATGGTGGGACATTTAATAGCAAACATAAAAATATCTTTAGACTGTCTGGACAGTTCAGAGATGTTTTCGATGGTGTTTTCTTACAACAAGCCTAATGTCTGCCAGATTAGCGTTAATAGTCTGCTGTTACTTTGGCATTCTTCAGTGTCCGGAAACTGAGCTGAGGCCAGAATGGAATAAACACCAGGTGATGAGCTGACATGGTGTCGTCAGGATATCGTCTATGGCTCCGGATCTCTGAGCAAGCTGCCAAAAGGATTTAAGTCAACACATCTGCAGTGACCACACTTCTCCTCCTGGAACATGATTTATTCAGGGAATGAGACAAGAGCTAGTGCGCAGTCCAGTTATTTCTCCAAGCACGTTGATAAACAGCAGCATGTGTTTCCTTTAAAAATGCAGTGAAGGATATAGGTCTCGTGCAGGTGTTTCTCCAGTGCCTGTTCTCAGGTGTACTTTTTCCGTTACAATAAAGAAAACCCAGAAGGGACAGGAACTGAATACCAAAAGCACCATTTCCCAAAGGGCACTTAAAGTAAACAGCACCATCAACTGTTCCCTGGCAATGGGAGCTAATCAGGATGCAGGCTCTTCAGAGGGATGAGTAAAGCCCTGAAATCTCCCAAAAAACATAATGATATCAGTGATGTTAAACTTTAAGATTACAAATGGTCACACTTATACGTACGTCAAAGATTTCTGATTGGCTGCGGCTATTGTCGAAAACAATTGCTACCTTGTGTTAATTTTCAAGGCTTGACTGATGATTTCTCTTGAGAGCCACAGTAAGTTTCAAGGAGATGTGATGAAGAAAATGAGTAGTGGTAGCCAAGGAGAAATCATTTCAGCAAGTACAAGTGAAGTGGTCTGACGATGTGAGGGCAGATCCCTCATGTTTGCCTAATTGTGCCGGGAGCCATGCTTTTAAATGAGAGCGAAAAATCCGACAAAGTGGAAAAAAGTTAATCGCGATCCAGATCCAGTCATGTGCAATGTTGGGACACGGAGTGCATTCCTGCCTCCTCGGGGTCACTGTCACTCCACAGATAAGGGGTCGAGGTATCTTTATCCCACCAGCTCTCTAGCCTTGACCATCGTACATGATCTTACTTCTGCCACTGTAACTCGTTATCCCTAAAAATCCTGCTGCACATGCTCAGTTACTGACCTTTGCTTCCAGGATCCGCAGCCGCTGCTGTTTCCATTGCGTAAGGGATAAACAACCTAATCCACCAGGTAGAACAACTATTTCCAGACACGGCTGAAGATAGCATGGACTTAGAGCGTCACTCAGGGGAATTATAAGCCTCTGCTGCCTTGGTTAACATGTGAATAGTTACACCAGACAGGGCTATATATACAGTAAATCTAATGAATCCTTTTGGTGGGGCTATTTTTGTAGCAGGTTTATTTTAACTGAAAAACCTCTAAGTAGATAGGATCGAGCCATTAGCAGGTTTCTTTTAAAGGTTTTGAGGTTGATCTAAATTTTGCGATATGAGATCATGGTGGTGAAAATATGGACTTGTTCCGCACTACCAGGCCTGGGAAGTTCTCCCAACAACATGATAGAATTTCTCCGTTTTGTGACACCATCACATCTGAGCCTGTAGAAGTTTTGTGATTTGCCACATCATACATTCGTACCACCTTTTGAACAAGTAGAATTTTTTGATCCATGACATCAGATCATCACACGTTAGTACAGCCTCCTGAGCTTGTAGAATTCTAACGTCACAAATTACAACCAATCCTATTTATACAAACGTTACCCCCTTTGAGCCAAATGTAATATTTTTTTCAATCACAGTTGTAACTGAGTAGAGGTAAAAAGTATTCTGCACATAAATCTACTCAAGTGCATGATAAGGAGTGTATCTGGGTGCTACATACTGTAACTCTGGGACTGTATGTGTTTTTTTAGAGCTAAAATTAAAAAATGAATGAAAAATTACATCAGCACTCTCTCTTTTATCAACACTCTTACTGATGTCTTCCATAAACACATATAAACTGTACAGATTACACCTTCAATGCTAAGATGTGTGACTTTTAAAGCTGAATGTGAGATCTTCAGTATGCACTAAACTGGAAGACATGAAGAGAGCACAGCTCGTCTTGGTTGTCTGAGGATGATGAAACACGAGACCAATAACCGCACTGCGCTGCTAAGGTGCTTTATTAAAAATGCCCCTTTCTGATAAATCTCATTTTCATTCATTAGCCAGTTGAGATCTCCCTCCAAGGCAATCAGCATGTTTCTCTGTTAATCATCAGGGGGGCTTTCTCGGAGGTTTACATGGTCCGAGAGAAGAAGACAGAGAAGACGTTTGCCATGAAGTGTGTGAAGAAGAAACAGAAGCGAGACCTCAATCTGGAGAATGAGATCACTGTGCTGAGGAGGTAACGCGCATGTGGATTTTTAATCAGCCTTCAAGCTTGATTTCAATATCTCCGTGCTGCTGGGAGCACAGGAGAGGGACAGATCTGACTGATTACATTAAACCAGTGGTTCTCAACTGGTGGGTTGGGACAATAAAGCGGGTCGCAGACTCATTCTCTGCTAAGCATGTAGTTAAAAGTGATGTGTTTTTTGCTTTTTTGTCTGACGACAGACTTCTATTTGATGTGCAGCCGCTATTTTCATAGTAGCAGACATCTGACTCAATGATGACTGGTTTTGACAATTATAAATTTGGTCATTTTTCATTCAATTTGGACCTTTTTTATTTTGTTCATTTAATGCATTATTTTGTTCATTTTTATATTTTTTGTTCATTTTGTTGATTATTTTGAAGACTCTTGTTAATTTTTATATTATTTTGTTCATTTTTGTATCATTTTTGTTCATTTTTGTGCATTATTTGTTTATTTTTGGATGGTCATTGTTTCTCATTTTGTTACTTTGTAAACTTAATTTTTTATTTTTATGTAGATTTTTGCATTATTTTGTTCTTTTGTTAATTTTTTATATTATTTTGTTAATTTTTGTATAATTTTTGTTCATTTTATCATTGATTTTTGTTCACTTTATGTATTATTTTGTTCATTCTTTCATTATTTGAATTATTTTATTCATTTTTATATCATTGTTGTTCATTTTTTAAAATAAATTTTGTTCATATTATGGATTTTTTTTGTTCATCTTGGTTATTTGGCTTTGTCATTTTCCCATTTGGCTTCATTGCCTGGGTTGTCTACTCCTTGTGGATATTTAGTTTGGTTAATTGATCGTTTTCGGTGTGTGTGTTTTTTTTTTTTCAATTATTTTGTGCTCTGAATTTTAATGCAGTCATGAAAATATGTGCATATTTTAATCAAATCAGTGTAGGATTATACTTGTGAGCTTCAGAGAAATATGTTTCAGTGGTTTGAATTTTTGGAAGTTGGTCACAACGCGACACTGCTTTAGATGAGTCAGTAGTTGATTGCTTGCTCTCAGCATATGTATGATCTGACAGAAATGTACCCTTTTGTTCAACAGGATCAAACATGAGAATGTAGTGGGGATGGAGGATTTTTATGAAAGCCGGACTCATTACTATCTTGTCATGCAACTGTAAGTTTTGAACTTTTTATGATGATTAAATTCATCTCAGACAGTAATCTGAGCTCTGATGTATACTGATTGTGCTGTGTCCAGTGTGTCCGGTGGTGAGCTCTTCGACAGGATATTGGACCGCGGTGTGTACTCTGAAAAAGACGCCAGCAGGGTGATCAAGCAGGTGCTGCACGCTGTGACCTACCTACACCAAAATGGCATAGTGCACCGCGATCTCAAGGTAAGAAACAGACAATAAAATAAAAAAACACACTTTTACAAAGGCTGAAATGACTGACATTGAACAGAGGTAATGATTTCAAAATGACCAAATATCATAGACCTTGACTTGGCTCTAAAAACAAACACACATACAGTAGAGGTCAAAATTATTAGCTCCCCTATGAACATTTGATTGTTTTCTAAATGTTTCCCATGCTTCTCACTCCAGTTGCAAACACTTTGATAACTTCCTGTATCCTTCTCCTGCTTTGTCCTTGTGCAGCCTGAGAACATCCTCTACTACAGCCAAGATGAGGACTCCAAGATCATGATCAGTGACTTTGGCCTCTCGAAGATGGTGGATAACGGCATTATGTCCACAGCCTGCGGCACTCCAGGCTACGTAGGTAAGGTTAATGAAGTCCAGTGAGTCATGTAAAATATGTGTAGGGTGGAAGCACATGTATTAAGATAATATATGAATAAGTTGCTTATGAGCATACCGTATTTTCCGCTCCATAAGGCGCACCGCATTATAAGGTGCAATAGCAATAGACGATCTATTTATGATCTTTTTCCGTACATAAGGCACACTGGAAGATAAGACGCATTAAGCGACGCAAAAGTTAGATAAGTCAAACTCTGTTCGACTCATTCACAATAACTCCCAACGTTGTTCAGTTGTAACACATAAAATACAAACAATACGGTACACTCACTTTATGGGTTCATTCCTCTCCTGCGGGTCCATCGTGAAATTGAATTGAATTAAGGATTATTGTTGGGATTAGTAAGACTTAATTAGGAGTGATTCGCTCCCTATTGAGTTACCATAGATGGCGATCAGAATGCAGTTATTCAGTTACTTGCTTTCGCCTATAGCCCCTTCCTGGAATATAAGCCTCCAACAAGACAGAATAGAGTTACATTGTTAAAATCAATAGATTACATAAAGGGAATGTGTTTATTTCACACAAGCCACTGATTCCAAGCAAAGCCTAAAAGTGTAGCCTATGTGTCTCCATATAATACAAAGGATGCGGTTACCCATCAGCAATGACGTTGTACCACTGATTGTTATTTTTTTCACCGATCCAATGTAGTGGAAAAACAAAGAAGATACAGGCTCCCTTTTTGTGGCAATTTATTTTGATTCCAACACTTTGTGAAAACAGGTGAAAGCACATGTTATTTTCAGTTTTGTTTGCTGGCTTTCACTCTAATTGACACTGTGAGGAAAAACAGACTTCATGCTTTTTGTCAGATAAAACTTCACACTGCTTTTGTGTGTTCATTTGCATGTACAGGGTATGTCTGCACAGCAGATGATCACTTGACTTTAGTATAGTGTGATGCCACATCCGTTCACATCATTCACCTTGAACAGTCCAGTAGAGTACAATATAAATGACATTAATGGTCATGTTAACTTGGGTTGAGTTCAATTCAAAAGTCTTTATTTTGAACATGAGCTGTATAAAGGCAGACAGACATAAGAAAACAAAAGACTAATGCATAAATGACTTCAATGATCATATTCAGTTCAGTTCAATTGCATTCAACTCCATTTAATTATTCAATTCATTTCGGTTCAGTTCAATTCAAAAATCTTTATTTCAATCGTGTAAGGCACAGTAAGAAAGACAAGATACAGTTATTATAACCATGTATTGTATTCAGTATGAGTATTGAAGTGATATTTTCTGCTCTCTTGCAGCTCCTGAAGTTCTGGCTCAGAAACCTTACAGCAAAGCGGTGGACTGCTGGTCCATCGGGGTCATCACTTACATCCTGTGAGTATAACGGCAGCGACACGACAGAAGCATTTCAACCAAATATAGTAACCAAGGTAGTAAATCTGCACCAGGCTTTTAAGTGAGGGATTTGCAGAATTAACGGTCAGGTACAGTATGTGTTAGCATGACACAGTTACCTAAATATCATAGTGAGGTACAGGAGGTATCAGCACCACCTAGGGGTCACCTCCTGCACATCCACATCCCAGATAATACTCTGTGCACAGTATGTCGACACTGTCCTATAAAGACAAAGTGCAGTAGCTCAGCAAAACAGTTAAAGAAAACTTTTTGTTCATTTTTAATTAATTTTCTTAACTGTTTTCTTCATTTTATTTCTTATTTTGTAAATTATTGTTTGTTTTCGCAATTATTTGGTTCATTGTTTTTCATTTTCGTTATTATTTTGGTCTAATTTTGTTCACTTTCCTTTACTTTTGCTTCTTTTTGTGCAGTTGACTTCTATGTTGATTTATATTAGTTGATTTTCTTGAGTAATTTCTTGATTTGACTTCTATTTTGTTCATTATGGCTCATTTCTTGATCATTTTGTTTGTTTTTCTTTATTTTGCTACTTCTTTGTTAATTCCCTTGATGCTTTTGTTCAGCCTCTTTTTCAGCGGTTTGCATTGAATTTCTTGACTATTTCCTTCATTTGACTTGTTAAATATTGTTTTTTTTCTTCATAATTTTGTTCATTTTTCTTTATTTTACTGCTTTTTTGTTAATCCCTTGATTATTTACTTTTTTGTTCACCGTTTTCATTTTCTCTCATTTTGGTCTTATTTGATTCATTTTTCTTTATTTTGCATCTTTTTGTGCAGTTCATTTGTAATTTTTGTTCATTTTTGTTCATTTTCTCAACTCACTTCTTATTTTGCTCATTTGATAATGAATCCTTATTTTGTTTTTGTAGAGTTTATATTTGTAGAGTTTATTATTTTGCTCATTTTGCTTCAAATTTATTCATTTCATTCCTCATTTTGTTCATTTATTTGATTATGTTCGTTCATTTTGCCTCTTATTTTGTCGATTTTAGTCCATTTCCTGCTAAAAACATCATCGTAAAACAAAGCTAACTCATTGAGGCACTGTCTTTTGCTTTTTTTTTTTGCATTGACTTTTTAGTTGTTGCAAATGTGACACCTAATTTTCTCTGAAATAAAAGATGATTGAGTCACAACATCTTTGCCGGTCTTAACTCATTTTGACCAAATGTGACGTGACTGCACTCTGTCTTTGTAGGACGGTATCAGCAACCATTCGTTTATTGCTTTGAAAACTGACATGAACTTAGATGGATTCATACGTCTACGTCTGTCGATCAGTCTTCATTTAAATTCTGCCCAAACTGTTGATGATCTATTAATGAAGAGTCCGAGTCAGATTGTCTCACATCTTATTGGATGCCTATGATCCAAATCCAATCCGAAGAACTCACAGACTGTCCGTTGTTGCCGTTGCAGTCTGTGTGGATACCCTCCGTTTTATGAGGAAACAGAGACCCGCCTCTTCTCTAAGATCATGAAGGCGCAGTATGAGTTTGACTCGCCCTTCTGGGACGATATATCTGAATCTGGTAACCACACTGCATTAGAGCACAGACATCATTATGCAGCTACAGGAATTCACCTGTGCACTGTCTTTCCTCAGTCTTACATACTGTTTTATTTCTTGATCTGCAGCTAAAGACTTCATACGCAACATGATGCAGAAGAATCCCAACATGCGTTACACCACAGAGCAGGCGCTCAGGCACCCCTGGTGAGTTATGAGCTTTATGTCACAGGTCGCGTTCACGGCGTTGATGTAACAACCTACAGTACGAAACACTCACATTGAAAGACTCTAAAAATAGCATAGACTTGAGACTAAATCTGCTGTTTTTATTGAATTGAGCCAAATTAATGTTTTTGCTACTACTATTGTGCTTCTACTGTTATTTTGGCAAAATGCATTGTTTTTACTGACATGAGTTTTTATCTGATTATATGTACATAAAAAACAATAAGTGGGGATTTTTGATATCCAGACTGCTTGTTTTCATTTCACACTTTTTTATTTCATCTCTTCTCACCTCATGCTGTTTTGGTTCATGATCTTGTCTTAGTTATACAGTGCCTTGTGAAAGTATTCGGCCCCCTTGAACTTTTCAACCTTTTGCCACATTTCAGGCTTCAAACATA
>JAQQAE010021187.1:0-10517 GCA_029823295.1 Pseudamia nigra | reverse complement strand
AACAGGTGTGTGGGATGAGCACAGGAGGGAGGGGCAGACAGGACTCTGAAACACAAGGAAAAAGGAGTGAGCAGCAGTGAATCAAAACAACAAATACAATAAACAAACATTACACCCGACCTACATCGTCACCAGCCCTCACAGTATCGAACAAGAATTTGTTTGCTTTTAAAGTAAGCAGCCTGTTTGATGTGGGGCGGCAAATCAGGAGCATATGGACATGGCAGAATGATGAATATCTGAGGTGTTTTAATCTGAAATTTAAAACAGATTTTCAAGGGATGTGTAAGAATTAAACTAATTATACAGTATGTCTCCTTCAATGTATTTGTATGTAATCATTGACACTCAGATGTCAAATTTTGCACCAAAATGCTGTACAGTTCACAGTTTGAACCTCTGTCATCCTCTGCCAGTCATGTTCCTGCCAAAAAAGAGCAAAGACAAGGAGGTGGAGTCGAAGAGTCAGGTGATTGAAGGCATTAGTCGACTCATCTGCACTGCCAAGCACCAGCAGACCATGCTGAGAGGTAATGCCCTGTTCAGACCTACTGCTTTGCTATGTTTCCCACTGTCAGAGGTTGAATATTTATTTTCTTTGAGTTAATACAAATCTACATCATTAATTGGGTCAACTTTATGAATGTACTGTAGTCAAAAGGCTTATTACAATCATATGCAGTAGCTCTGGCAGGATGTTGTCGAAATCAGGAATCAGATACAGGTCCAGGCCAGGGGTCGGCAACCTTTGGAATTTAAAGAGGTATTTTTGGACAAAGAAGAAAAAGAAAATGCGTCTAGAGCGGCAAAAATATCAGAACCATTTATGTACCACATGATATCTGTATATTTCAGCACATTCACAAACATTCAAAATTTTATTGTTTCATTTATTCATTTTGTTAACTTATTCATTTTTCCATTTTTCATATTTTGTTCATGTGCTTGACTGTTTAGCTCAGTTTTGTTCATTTACTTGATTATTATGTTCATTTCTTCATCAATTTTGTACATTTTATTTATTGTTTTTTAATTTTTGATAATACATTATATGGGTCTTGTTCATTCGTGTTTTCTTTGTTTTTTTATTGTCCTTCAATGAATGTATTATTTTAGTCATTTTTGTTTATTTTCCCAATTTTTTGGTTTGTTTTCTGGATCATTTCATTCAGTTTTGTCTTAAACCTGTTCATTGCATTGCTAATTTTTCATTTTCTTGTTTTACTTATTTATGTCATGATTTTGTTTGGTCTTGTTCATTTTATTGATCGTATTATTTACGATCATGAGTATTTTGTTTTTATAGCATTATTTTCTTCAGTATTGTCTGAATTTTTGTTCATTAATTAGGTAATTTGTTCTTTTTGTTGAACTAATCCTTATTTTGTTAATTTTGATTTACAGTATTATAATGTATTAATTTAATCACTGGACAAAGCCACAGGAGCCACTGAATAGCGACCACAGAGCCACATGTGGCCCTGGGGCTACAGGTTGCAGAACCTTGGTCTAGGCTACATTTGGACTAGTCACCAGAATCATAGCCTTATCGATCCCATACATACAAAGAGAGGACAATCTGCTTTTTTGATCATATAACTGCACTTTCTTTTGTTTTTAGTATTAGATTATTTTCTTCTTCAACAGTCTGAAGACGCGCTGTCAAAGATTTACAGAGATCTATTTACAGAAATACAATATAATATGAATATGAATATGAATAGGTGAATGTGACTGTTAATGATGGTTTTTCTGTATGTGTCAGCCCTGCAGTGAACTGGCAACTCATCCAGGGTGTACGTACTTATAATGAATGAATAAAAGATGCATAAGTATAATTCCATTAGTGTATAATCAATCTCAAATGAAGGCCTTCACATTTGGATAGATAGGGTGAGGTTAGGGGTATAGTGTTTTGCGGTTTGCAATTTCGCCACTAGATGGCACTAAATCCCACACAAAACTCACTGTACATTAAAGGTTAATGGGCAACTCCGTCTTGAATCAAATGCCACCTGGGTCTCCATTTCAGAGACACAGTACACTTTGTGACCACATGCTGGAATTGCTGTCAAAGTCTATATTGGATCTAGGATAATCCAAAAATAAATAAACCATAATGTTTGCTTTGTGCCTTCTCCGCTGCAGTGCTGATTGACGGTGTCGAGTGGAACGATGTGAAGTTTTTCCAGCTGGCGGCTCAGTGGTCATCACATGTCAAACACTTTCCCATCGGGATCTTTGGACACACAAAGGGCCCTTACTAGAAGCACCTAAGAACAGACTGAAACACTAAGGACAGCTCTTCCTTTCCTCCCCTTGTGCCAACAGCTTTTAACCCTCCTCCCTGCACATTTCTGTCCTCTTGTCTTAATTTAAACCCCTGCTTCCCCCCAGTGCATTTGACTGATTATTTAATCTTTTGCGTGTTTTTTTAATTTTCTATTTATGTAAAAAAAATTCTTGTGGCAAGGCAGCCAAGGGAATATTTCTTTACACGGCTTTTTAAAACAAAAGTCCTGCTGATGTTTTGTAGAAAAAATACAAACCTAGTCAAATAATGCTTAGAAATGCTCTCTAACCTTTAACAAACTGTCCGAGTGCCCAGGTTTTACCCTTTGCCATCAGGTTTTTATTTGGTGAAGTTGGTTTCTAGCACTTGGCCAGCACAAACAATTAAGGGTATATTAAACAAGAGCAGCTGCCTTGTAACGAATGACAAAGTGGATCAAGTGGACATCATAACACATTTTGGATTCTCGGTGACTCTGGATTCATTGTCTTTGAATTTGTCATTGAAACCTGACCTTTGGCCTCTGTGTTTATTGGAGATGACGTTGTGCAATAGACTTGAAGAACTTGGCACTCTTAGACTCCCCATCTCTTTTTCTTTTTACTCTGAGCCTCCTGTCTTTTTCCCTTTAAGAACTCCTGAGGTTTGAAGAGTTTTGCTCTAAAATAACAGTAAAAGAACGTCATCGCTTTTCGAAAATGATTAATAGCACAAAATGTACTATTTTTTGATGTTGGTACAAATGACCAGGTAAGAACTGTACAAAAAGGGATTCACTGTAAAAAAAATAATATTTTTCTATCTTTTAGAACAGGGGTTTTCACCCAGTGGTCTCTGGCCTCCTGGTGGTCTGTGAAGGCATTGCAAGTGATCCCTGGCCTTGCAGTTTCAATGTCTAGCCAGCACCAGCATGGATGATGTCAGGCTGAATTTCCAGAGCTTGCAGCAAAAGCACTAGAATGTTTTTTTAACCCTTTGCAACTATGTATTTTTGAGAGAGTGGATTTTCCACACTGACATACCTGAAGAATAAGTACAGGGCAAGGCTGGAGTCAGAGAAAGACATGAGTCTGATCTGAACACCTGTCCTCATACTGAACAGCAGTAGTACCCAGGTAGCTTCTTAGTCAGAATGGTGGCCCTGGATCAAAATAGGTTGAAAACCCCTATTTTAGAACAAACTCTTCTTCCTCAAACCCCACTGTACTTTTGCAACACTCCATCTTTTGCAAAAAGCAAATGTTACTTTTGCCAAAGGATTACTCATTCACTGCAGCTCACTCATGACCTGTGTGGTATTATAGATGAATTTAAAATGTAGAGGTGAATGTATTGGAGGTACCTTAATGTAAAGCACTTTTAAATGTTTGTCCATTCTAGATTAGAGTGTTACATTTGCGAAGCTGCAGATTCGATCAGCTGCGGCTCACAGAGGCACATAGACAGACACTGTATTCGGCCATAAATCTGAGCTGATCCACAGCACAAACAGTGGTAACGTGGCATCGTTTATATGCAAACAAAGCCAGTATCTGCATCTCCTCAGTGCTGTTTAATATTGCTTCATGCTCAGTGTGCGGCTGATTTAGATTTTAGTTAAATATTCAGTAGCGTAAAATGTGTATGTGTTCCCAAAACTGTTCTGTCAGTAGATTTTTGCTCTGTCCTTAGTTATTTGTTATGTATAAAACTAAAAAGTATTTTGCTTACAGAGTTTCATTCAGTAGCAGTTTTGTCTAGCGTTTGCCGATTTCTTGATAAGTGCCTAAAATGCTTAATTTTGACAAATCAATCTAAACGCCCCCGGCTAACATGGTGCTGATTCTGGTTTGACAACAACAGCAAAGCATTTCTGTGCACGGTAAATATATGCGGTCAAGCCTGTTACATACCTACATACATACTTTCCTGAAATAAAAGGGACATGTGGGACGGAAAATCTCGCGAGTCTCCACCACGGGTGTGAATTAGTTAATCAGACACAGCGGCCCATTCATGTTCAGCATATATTTGTTTCCCTGTGTAGAAGATATTTTAGGTGTTTTGGTTTTTCATGTTGTCTCAGAAAAGGCGTGTTGAAAGTCAAAGTTCCCTAAAGACTACCACTGTAATCCCGAAACAGGGAGTAATAAAACTACTATACACACTAAACTCTGCTTCTTCTGTCTGTCTGTGGGTGAAAAGTTTGTTTGAAATAAGAGTGAGTCAGAGATGCAGCACACAGCAGTCAAATTACTAATAAAGACAGGATTTTGTGTCAAAGGTTTTATTTTTGAAGCTTCAAAGTTAACTCAGAAGCAGGAATAAAGATGAAAAATTCAGTGTATTTTTGTAGCCAGTGGTGGAATGTAACTACAGTAAGTACTCAAGTACTGTGCTTAGGTGTAAATTTAAGATACTTTTACTTTAAGGTTTTTGTTTTTTTCTGCAGCTATATTTTACTTTCCAGGTTACAATTTTTCAGTCATCTCATTTCCCATCTAGCCCTGTGAAAACCTCCAAATGGATTGACTTTAACTTTTGCATACTGTTTATTTTCTACCCCTTTCAAGTATGTTGTGGGTCAATTTGTACACATCCCATAAAAGTTCTCAATGGAAGACATATTTCTTTTAGTTTTATTTTGAAGTGAAAATATGTACATGTGACAAATACTGTGCCAAAACAAAAAATGCAATAATAAAAAATAAAGAGATGTATCAAATAGAAATACAGTAAACAAAAAAGACTCAAACTGTACACATGACATTACTACCTATATGTGTGCATGTGTTTGAATACCATGTATAACAGTCAGAATCACAGTCGTGTGATAACCATAATAGAAATAATGACAGTAATAATAAAATATTAACCTAGATAATATAAATGATTAACATGTTAAAGATAGAAATAATACACACCATAATAATCACAATAATCTTGAACCAGACATACTGTATTTCTATTGAGAATTTAGGTAGACCCCTTAAAATCTGTTGCTCTCACGTAAAAAATATTTTTAAAAACTTGGCGCAGTTTCCCTAAAACCACTATTTTCTGTGATTTGATCCACATGGTGCATCAATCTCATTTAACAGATACGGGTCAAATTGGACTCAAAACAACATCAGTGTGACAAAAACCTGTAGCGCTGTAACACTTTTTCATATTTTAATTTTTGTGTATTTTGGGTCACCTTAAAGTCGTATTTCAGGCTAAAAATGTAATATAGTATGTTTTAACCACTGTTAAATGTCAAAATAAAATGTCAGAATAGTATGTGAGGGTTAAATATTTGCAATAAACTAAACATCTATGGGTTTAGTTCAAGACTTACCTGTTTCTTACTAATTAACCTGTTGTTATCTAGCACCTCCAGATCTGGTGAAAAATTAAATAAAATGTATCACAGGGCAGCCAGGAAATTTGACAATATAGTCATATGACACACTGTTTTGACCAGAGAAAATGCAGCTTTTGGCCTACATTTCATTTTTGGTTGCAAAGCTGTTCTTGATTTATTCTGATCATGCTGTTTATTGGACTACAACCTCCAGAAGCCCTAGGGGTGAAACCCTCCTTGGATCAGGTGGAAAATGTACAAAGCTGAAAACAGGCCTGATTTTTCCATGTACATATGTGATTTTCACAGGATAGTAACAAGACTAATATATGATGATCTTACGGAATATAATTCAGATTAAATTACCCCACATTACATAAAATGGTTTAAACATCTACAGCACTAGCATTAATGCAACAGTAAAATTAATCCATCTCACACGGACGTACTGTAAAATGTGTGGATAATACTAACATGATCAGGATGTGAATGCATATGTTTTATTTTTAGTGGAATATTTTCAGTGTAAGTAAAGTAGAAGTGCACAGTCTTTAAATACTCAGGAAAAAATGACATTTAAGACAACGAAGTGTAATTGAATTTTATGAAAAAAAAACATGGTAGATAGAAACTTTACAGCTTCTGGACTATGGACAGGAGACCCCCATTTGACCACATCACACCAGTTTTACATCACAGGTTCCTAAAATGTGGTGATCAGGTCTTTAAAAAAAAAAAAATGCAGCATGTATGTTAATCGAGCAGTAAAATGAATCCAAAAACATAATTTATAAAATATATTAGCAAAAAACTGACAATGACCATTTAAATTTTTACGTCTCAGACGACATAGCCACAGTTTACTGATACGTAATACTATAGTAATTTATATTTTGAATGTGTGTTACGTTCAGTGGAGTGTTTTAAGGGTAACTAAAGATTTTCACAACCGTTAGTTTTAATGATTTTAGTCAATAGGGCAGTTATTAAATCTACTGTTTCAATGTCAAGAATAAGCACTTTTCATTTTAAAGTATCTAGTGAAAAAAAAACAAAACAAAACAAAAAACTGCTGTTTCATTCGGCTTAGTGAAAAATTCCATGAACCACGAACTGAAGATTGATATGGAGAGATTCTGGAAATACAGTGGAAAGTAAAGACCAGGCCATTGTTTCCTTAAAACGTGAATAATGCTGAGGTGAATTTTTATTCCACATGTTTTATAAAGCTTAGATATATTCAGTAAATAGAGTGAAGGGCCTAAATAAACTCCGGTGTGTGGTGATACTGATGACAGGCAGGGAGAGAGAGAGGCACGGACCCTCCCCCGGAGCAGGAAGCTGCTGGGACGAGGACTGCTGCCGTGAAGACAGAGGAGGGAGCCACAAAACAACGTCGACATCAGCGAGCAGCAGGGTGTCCACCATAATGTAGACCAAAACTGAGCTCAAACCGCCGTGTGCCACATCCACCGACGCGTAGTATCCGCCAGGAAACGAGCAGATGTGGAGGCTGGACTGTTGAAAATAAAAGCAGAGCGGGCCGTGTTTGTGCATGGGCAAAATGAAGGAGCTGAAGGGCTGCGGCATGCGCTCCTCTGTGGGCTTTCTGTCCCGCAGAGAGCTGACTGGGCAGCCGCTCATGAAGGAGGAATTTCAGAGACGCAGGTTGGCAGGTTGCACTAGCCTCTACAAGAAGGATATGCTCGGACATTTCGGCTGTGTCAACGCCATTGAGTTCTCCAACAACGGCGGAGAATGGCTCGTATCCGGTAAGTTGACAAATCCCTTTTTACCCTGGCTCAGAGTGTTTTAATTTGTTAGCATGCTAACGGTGGCTAACGGACAGTCAGCTGAAACCTCCGGGGCTAGGCGATGCTAACCTAGCCTAGCCGAGCGCTAACGCCAGATCGCTAAAGCCGATATAAACTAAGCAGACACCCCGGACCTGTCCCGTATGTCAGTCCATAACATGACCACTGTGCACATTGTTACACACTAACGAGACTTATCGTGGTTGCTCTCTGAAATTAAACGGATGAGAAGATTAAAAACAATCATTTGGCCTAGTGTGACAGCCTCGGGCTGACCATTTTTTTGGCTGCAGAGGATGTTTACTTTTTATCATGGAGCTGCAGGTCACTCAGATTCCAGTTTGTCACCATCTGACTTGTTGACTTTAATCGTACAAATGCAGCTCTTAGGTCGTCTACCTCATGACTGGCAGATATTATATGTGGCTACTTGAGTGTGATTATGATGTCTGATGTTCAATAACAACGGACTGATTGCGCCATATTTATGCAGCATGCAGTGATGGAATGTAACTAAGTACTTTTACTCTACTAATGAACTAAAGTATAAGTTTGAGGTACTTGATATGTGTTTTTTTTTCCTTCTTAAGCTCCTTCATACAACTACTTCACTGCATCTCAGGAGAAAAGCTTACACTTTGTACTCCATATTGTCTAATAGCTTTATCATTTTGTCACTGCTCGAAATGTACATGATCAACAGAAGGATGCAGTGTTCCCCTTGCTACTTTAAAATGACTCTTTTTTTAGGCGTTATAAACCATTTTGATACAATGTGTACATCATTAGTGTTGACAGCTTTCACAAATATGATAAGAATAACAGTTGAAAGCAACATGGAAAACAGTTAAAACAACTTATAAAAAATATCACCATCACCACCTCCCGAAACTTAGACTGCACTTAATCTCTCTGGAAATGTAGAAAGTTGAGAAAACCTGGAATATGATCCATGAGGTCTGCTTTATTTTTACATATCACATATAACTTTTTTACTTCAGAAAAAAGTTATATGCAACTAACCAAAGTGTGATTTCTCCAATTTGACCACCTCTCATTTCTGTTTTTTACCAAACGCGTCTCCTCATTTTTATGTGTTGAGACATGAACTTTTTTATAACATATATTGCTATATACTGCCCACTTTAGCAGCACCAATGGCAAAATATGGGATTCACAAATTTTCTGTTTGAGTTTGGTAAGTATGCACTGATTGCCTGATGTCGTGTACATTTTTATGTGTACATATGTTAATAATAAACCTCACATTCTGTGTTAATTTAAGCGTGAGAGTTGTTTTTAGTCAGTGATGCTGCTAAACCAGATTTTTATTCACTATAAAGCCAAAAGTTTTTAACATTTTTTTTCAAAACCTAACATCAGCATTGTGTTATTAAACATGTAGTAAACCTTTATTTAAATATTTATTTGGAACTTCAAATTATGCCACTTTGTTTAAAACATGATAAAATGATTTATTGTGATGCCGTGTAACCAGACACATTTTGGTTCAACTTTCCCTTAAAATTTTTTTAGGAATTTTGACTTATGGCACTTTAAAATATATACAAATACTTATTGAAATATGTAACAAACACTAATGTAAGTTAATTAATTGATGAATTATAGGCTTCAGAACATGAAATTGATGCTGCCCAATTGCCTTGATTCTGCCCTCATGTACATAAATACATGTGTATGTTCTACGTCATAGATTTGTAAGAAAGTTTCCAAGTGGACTGAATCATACTTAATTACTTCGTTTCTGAATGTTTGCAGGAGGAGATGACCGCAGAGTTCTTCTGTGGCACATGGAACAAGCCATCCACGCTCGGTCCAAGCCTGTGAAACTGAAGGGCGAGCATCTCTCGAACATCTTCTGCCTGGCTTTTGACAGCACCAACAAGAAGGTTTTCTCTGGAGGTAAGAGCAACAAAAAAACATATGACCTTTATTGCTTTTAAAGAACATACAAAGTTTGTTTTTTCTTTGTTTTGCTTAAAACAAACATGTTTTAGTTTGTCAGACTGTGACATGTAGATAAAAAGGCAACACATAACAAAAGCTAAAGGACTGACATTAGACACACTATAAGTTAGAGCTAATGCACTCTGAAATGAAAGCTTTAAAAGTATAGTCTTTCGAAAAATTATATTAATTTGTGCATTAATATTCTACAGTTAAGTTGAGAAAGTCTTTTTTTTTAAACAGCTGAAATACTTCTTTCTAACATATTAAGAGGATGAAATGCTGATAACATAAACATACGTAAAGGTGAGATAAATTAATCCTGTGCAGTTACTCACAACTTGTCTATTTGCTGTTTCACAGGAAATGATGAGCAGGTGATTCTTCATGATGTCGAAAGGTAAGGAAAAGCGCACACAAAACTGACTACTTTGGATCCATTTTTTTCATTGCACATGTGGTACAAAAGAAATGTTTTTAATCAGTCCACTGCACATGACATGAAGTGTACGTGCCTTCAGTAAAGTGTATACATCTGATTGACTTCCTACAGAAGGGAAACTCTGAATGTGTTCCTGCACATCGATGCTGTGTACAGTCTGTCTGTGAGCCCAGTCAATGACAACGTGTTTGCCAGTTCATCTGATGACGGGCGTGTTCTTATCTGGGACACTCGCGAGCCACCGCATGGAGGTATGTGACAGTGTCATGTATGTTTCTGCATAGTTATCTGTTGGTGACAGTAATGATAACCTAGTGATACTGTGCTAAGAGTTTAGAGACTCAGGACTAATGACTTAGTGATTTAATCTATTTCCAAATTACATTAATCTCCCCTCCACTCAGTTAATAAGTGAACCTGGGATGAATAATCATATTTTTAGTACGTCAAATAATAATTTTTTGATTAATTAATAAATCATGTACACTGCTACTTCATGACATTTCTCTACATTTGTTGTTTTCCTTCTCTGCAATTGCACTGTTGAATTTAACTGTTCGAGAAATAAGAAGAGAATTGAAGTAAACAGTAAAAAATGGAGGGGGGGCACAAGCCAGTGTTCTTTCTTACGCCGGTCCCAAGCCCGGATAAATGCAGAGGGTTGTGTCAGGAAGG
>JAQQAE010021186.1:0-10517 GCA_029823295.1 Pseudamia nigra | reverse complement strand
GGTGAAAAATGAATGCAACACTGGATGGAAATAAATCTTGTGACATTGCAGAAGCTTATCAAAACAATGCTACAGCGAATGTGTGCTGTAATCAAAGCTAAAGGCGTCCAACGAAATACTGTATTAGAGCGTGTGACCTTTTTTTTTGGTGGCAACTTTTTTTTTGTCCAGGCAGTGTAGCTTCCTTGGTTAAGGTAAGTATTCACAGGCCCATATTTGGATCCCTCTAGTGTGTAAACTTGACATTGGTCTTGCTCTTGCATTCTCCAGACACTGTGTATGATGGTCTCAAGTACATTTACTCAGCCTTGCCAAGACTAGTCAAGACCGTATCTGTAGGATTATTTAATTTCTGGTGCCTTTTCTATTTTATCTGGTAACATCATCACTGCAGTTCTTTCCACAGATTGCTTCACTCGCTGTTACTCACACTTTCTACCATATCAGTAATATCTGAAAAACCTGGCTGCTGCAATTCTCTTGTTGTGAATCTACAGTAGTTTTGCTTTGATCTGAACTGTGTGTCTTGGTCTCAACTCAGGTTTTATACTCTAGTCTTTATGATGACTTTAGGTTTAGGTTTGTCTTGATTTTAACACTACTGCCCTCCATCTGTATGAAAAAGAGAGTTTAGGAAGATCAATATCCCTTACAAACAAATGAAGTTCAGGATGAGGCCTAATAAGTAAAGGAAATGGCCACATATAAAAATGAATAAGATGATAATAGAAATAATTTCACAGCATAAAACTATGCCAAATTTCAGATTTAAACATTTATATTTATACTTTAACAATTTAAAGTGAAGTTACTTTAACAATAAAAACACAAGTGAAAGAAAACATAAGACTTAGACCATTTTGAAGGAGACATTTAAAAGCTGAGGTAGAGTCTGTCAGTCCCACACAGAGGAAGAGATTTCTCCAAAACTGAGTGATTGTTCAGTTTTCAGTCCTTTTGATAGAAAGAACAGCAGTGGAATTTTGACTGGGCTGTAAGGGGTTAAAGGTTATTGGATGTGTATCCTGGAGCTCTGGAGACCACTAGTGGGGTTATACATAATTAATTAAATGGTAAAATGTTTTTATACTTGATGAGCAACCAGTGCCATTAAGCTGATCTTATGGTGATATGACATGACATTTGTCTCAAGGTGAATTTTTTTTCAATTTACTTGACTGTATTAGACATGATGGAAGATTAGCTGTGCATTTTTAAAGTTAACTATGTATTTGAAGTATCTAACTGTATTTAAGACATTATCAAACTATATCTTGTGTTTCCTATGCCAGTATTGGAGTTTCCAGAGGTATATAATGTTGTCGAGCCAGCAGTAAGTCTGAGTGCCAGCACTGACACTGAATGTCATAAGAGCTGATCCAAATCCATTTTCCTTCTCATATTACACTAACAGAACTGTGACCGACCTTCAGCACCATAGAAGATCAAACTGTACCAGTCGCACAGTCTCACCACACTGTTTTGCTGCTTTAGGCTCTGAAGGCCTTGTTCACCAGCCGTAGTACAGGGATCGGGAGGAAAGGCCGATGGCTCACCGCGGAGGATTTGGAGGCCTATCTGTATGCACTCTCACAGCCTGGAGCTCTGACAGGAGCCCTCAACTACTACAGAAATGTCTTCAGGTGAGGAAGCATTTACGGTTTGATTCTACACAGACAAGTGGCAGTTTGGTGTGAGTACGTAGATGTTAAATGGTCCCTTGCGAAACAACCAGGTATACTGCTGCTGTTTGTTGCAGCTAAATACGGATATTTTCCTAATAATGACATAGGAGATGAGTTATGCGCATGTGCAGTATTTCTGTAGCTGTGTACCAGTTCCATAATTGATTTAGTAGAAAGTTTTCAGTCATATTCATTCGTCACTTTTCTTTAAAGTTCTTAACAGTGGTAAAACAGCTTGTTATAAAGGACAGTCATCACAGTGATTGTTAGGTAACAGTTATTCCATTATATTCCATATGATGAGGGTATATTAATTAATATTAGTTCATGTCAGAGGTGGGTGGTGCTCAAGTACATTTACTCCTTTAGAAGTAACTGAGCATTTTGACCGTAACATGTACAGTACTTCTGAGAGTACTGTTTTGCATTTGTGATTAAAAAATGTACTTCTACTCAGTTACTGTTTGCGCCACCTCTATGAGTAGGAGTAAAAAGGTTGAAATGTAATTTTTTGTTTTGAAAAAAGAATAAAATAATTAAGCAAATTATCAAAATTAATAAACTAAGCAACAAAATGAGCAATTAACTCAGTATCTCTTTCATTGATAGACAGTCCTCAGTATCACTTACATTACTGAGAAAATTGCATTCTGGCAAATAGCAACATACATTGATTTGATACACCTCAAATGGCAAGTCAGTCATTTTTAAATTTTATTCAGTATTTTCTGTGTCATATTTCATCATTCTAAAAACACACACATTTTGCTGTGTATGTCATTACAGTAGTTGCAGAACAGTGTTGACATACTGACTCCAATGTCCATAAACAGATATACAGTACCATACAATAGATGTACTTTTCTTTTTACTGTATTTCAGCACAGCACATGTACGTTATGTGGACAGTGTCCTCCCAAAATTGATTAGCGCCATCTATTGTCAAAGTACTGAAAACACAAAACAACAGAAAGCAGCTTGTGCTGTAGAACTGTGACACATTAAGTAGGTGTATTTCTCTTCATTTTATCGCCGTATGTGCTGTGTGACTGACTATCTGAGAGTAAACAACACAAAGAAGATCAAGCAAAATCTCACTGCATTCATTTTCGACATGTGAACTCGACATGCATGGCTGAGTGTGCCATCTGCTCTCTTCTCAAGCAACGTGTCATCTCATAATAGCATTTATATGCTTATATAAAAGAAAATTTCACTGACCCATGGCCAATTAATGTCTCCACCAAGTGCATACTGTACCTAAGCATCAGACACACACAAGTAAACACAACAAGCTCCATCCGTCCATTTTGATGTCATCTAGATTCATGGTGGGAGAGACATACAGCAACATAAAAGTCATAATGGGAAGTAGCCATCCTGAAGATCGATTCACGTACTGTACAGCGTGTAAATCAATGATACTGCAGTTCAGTTTTGTGATTTCAGCTGAAACTCAACTGCAAATACACATGGTGCATCTGGGATGGCAGTGTGAACACTGCGTAGGATTAAAAAACACCTCAAAAATCCATAAAATGAAGAGACAGAAAAGTTCACATCTTAAAAACAGAAAATTGAATTAAAAATACTATTTGAAAACACTTTGTTATCATAGTTCCTTCTTTATTGTCAATATTACCGGCCTCCATATTGTCACAGCTTAAAAAAGACAAAATAACACGGAGGTGTCAGGAAAAATCCTCAGGTTGACAGAGAGAAATTCATTCTCCCAGGAATAATAAACCTTGAATCCATCATTTCTGTGAGGCAGCCACAGTATGCATGTATAGCACGACACTTACTGATGCCTGATTAATTACTGTGATTAATTATTGTCAGGACACATGCTTGGAAAAGTCATTCTGAGGCAGCTGCAGACAGATTCTGGTTTTAATTTACTTTATGGAATGATGAATACTAATTGAAATACATTACAGTCAGTAGCAATATACCCAGCTCAATCTGCAGACTGTAAATGGAACGGATAAATTGCATCACAGACCCCACAAAATACCACATTATCCTCAATTGTATCTGTTAGTCATGGAAAATTAAATACAAAAAATTATATTCCCACTATAATTGTGACAATAATTTCAATATTTAACAAAAAATATGAAATGTTATGTTTTTATAGTGGAGGAAATAATGAAGTGCAAATACTTTGCACTATAATTATACAGTATTATATTTAGACTCAGTTTTCATCCAGCGATGGATGTAACACATTATAATAAATCAGAATGAACAAAAGAAGCACATAATAAATAAAAAGAAGAAATAATTAACTGCGTAATGAACAAAAATGAAGGCAAATTGATGCAAAATAAGCTACACAATGAACAAAATCATCATGAAAAAACATGAAAATGAACAAAAGTAACCAAAAAAAAGAAAAAAACCTTATTCTTGATTAAGACAAAGCTGAGCAATAATCTGGGAAATGAACCAAAATTCACAAACACGAGCAAATTAATTGAATAATTCACCAAATAATCAACAAAATATTCAATAAACTTAACAAAAACACAAATGTTTAAAAACTAAATCAGCAAAATGAACAAAAAGAGCAAAATAATAACCTCATGAGTGGTAACATGTTGACAGCTAAAACATGCACCATATGTCATGTGGCACATAAAGGGTTTTGATATTAATTTTTTTCCATCCAAAAATTACTCTTTAGATTGTAACGTTTGTAAACCTCTGTTTTAGCACCTCTTACTTTTGCTCCCTATATTTTCAAATTATTAATTTTTCATTTTAAGTGCATTTTGTGTGCGACAAATGTAGCTAAATAAAAAGATAACAGGTGAGACAAAAAATGTACAACATGGAGATTTGAAGAAAAGGTGTCATAATATTATAAGTGCTGACATTGATTTCCCCACTGAAAAATACAGTAGGTAATGCTCCTTTTTATCAGTGTATCTGTAACTGATGGGGAAATACAGCAAAGGTCAAAAGGAGCTACACTGTGTTTTTGTGGTGCCGAGGAGAGGAGCTGTGGTAATGTTTGAGGAAGTCTGGAGTGGCAGAGCAGTATGTTAGGGTTGTAGGTGTAACAGAGGGGCTCGAGGTGGACACGGAACTGCATCAAGGATCAGCTCTGAACTCTTCACGTTCGCAACAGTGATGGATAGGCTGACAGATGAGGTCAGGCAGGAATCCCGGCGGACTATGATGGTTGTGGGTGACTTTGTAATCTGTAGTGAGAGCAGAGCTCAGGTGGAGGAGATACAGTATGCACTGGAAAGCAGAAAGTTGTAGCAAGACAGAATACATCTGTGAATGAAAGGGACATGTGCTTAGGGTCATCTGTTCAGCACAATGGCGAGTGGGAGAAGGGGTGAAGAAGCGAGCACAGGCGGGGTGAAGAAAAGTGGCAGGAGTATTGGATGACAGAGTAGCAGCAAGAGTCAACGGGAAATTTTACAGGGTGATACTGAGACTAGCTATAGTGTATAGTTTAGAGACGGTGGCACAGATGAAAAGACAGCTGGGTGTGGCAGAGTAGAAGATGTTGAGATGCTGTTTAGGAGTGACAAAGATGGACAGGATTGGGAACAAGCATATCAGAGGGGCAGCTCAGGTAGTTTTGAAGACAAAGTCAGAGAACTCAGGATGAGGGATGGTGGATATAACTGTAGAAGGATGCTAAAGATGGAGCTGACAGGCAGGAGGCAAAGAAGAAGACCAAAAAGATTTTACCAGTATAATTTCCATGTTCTTCCCTCTCTCTAGCTCCCTCCCCCTCACCCAGAACCATGTCAGGTCGCCAGTGTTGCTGCTTTGGGGGGAACGTGACGCCTTCTTGGAGCAGGAAATGGCTGAGGCCTGTCGCCTCTACATCAGGAACCATTTTCGTCTGAACATCATTTCGGGAGCCAGTCACTGGCTGCAACAGGACCAGCCTGACATTGTGAACACCCTCATATGGACCTTCCTGAAGGAGGGAGAGGGACGCAAAAGCTACAGGAACTAAACCTCACTCCCCTTTCACTTGCCACACTTGGAAGCCTGGAATATGCTTGTGATACCAAGCAACATAGTGAAAATGCAATCATTCTCCAGATCTTTCACATTTCAGATATTTTTAAAAGAAGCCAGAAAAGGGGAAAAAAACAAAGCACACTTCACTGGAGAGGACACTGAGCAGTATATTTGACACATACTCAAGATGTTTTTTGCACATGACATCCGCCTTAAAGTTTGTTGGTTAGAGCATTACAAATGTGTGGCAAAATCTCTTTGTGACTTGTATTGTGTGGTGCCTTTTAACTTTCAAGGTGTTGCAGTGTAAAGAGCGGTTGGGGTGTGGCATCATCAGCTATACTTGTGTGTTTCACTGAGTCGCTCCACTCTACTTTGGGCACAGTCTTTTGGGAGCCATAACCTTCCCACTTCCTTTATCAGGTAGTGTCGTTAAAAGGAGTTTTCTTTTTGTATTTTTCTTCTTCAAAGATACTTGCTCAAATGTAGAGAATGTTGTTAACTTGATCTTCCTGTATAGAAATGTCAGAGATGGGTCACTACTGTACTATTTTGTATCTCTTCCTACACACTGCATTTTGAAAATTCACTGAGCCAGGTCTACTCCATTTGATTTTATAAATAAACTGAATAAGTGTCTTTGTGCTGGACTACACAGCTCCTTCAAGATAATAATAACGCTGTTATGACTGAAGCTGTTCAGCCCCTAGTGGCCCCATGTGTTTGGCACTGTCTCTCCACAGTCGCCTCAAGCTTTTATACACAAGAGAGTAAAAAAAAAACCTCCAGAAATAGTAATGAGTGTGCTGTTAAATATAGTACAGGACTGACTGACTCTACAGATATTTTGAGACTATGCTTCAGAACAAATATCTGTTATGTTTATATTTAGCTTTACAGATGCCAATGTGTTGTGGATTGATGTGGAACTACAGTGAGGTGTCTGTTTATAAGTCAGTCTTACAGAAACACATTTTAGTCCTGTGCCAGCAGTCGCATGTGCATATCCTGCTGATGCATTTGAGGAGAGAGCGCTTTGGAAATGCAAGAGCATCTTTGTTTCAAACAAACAAAAATTAGTTATTATGTTTGTGTGCATTTGTACATGTTTTGCTAAAATTTCCTATGGGTTGAACAGTCTTTAATGGATCATTATATATCAATGTCATGTCCCATCACACTGTTATTTTTCCAAAACAATTCTAAACATCCCAAAGTTTTATCATTAGTTTATTTATAATCTCTAAAGTGTTAATGAATTAACATGCCCTTTATTTGTAGTTTAAAACCGTAAAATATATGTCACTATAAAATGGTATTTGTATTCTAACAAATTACCATGTAGCTGATCTCAGTATCTAAAGCAGGGGTCTCAAACTCGTGCCATGGAGGGCCGAGACCCTGCAGATTTTCTCTCCAACCAGTCTCCAACAAGCAGAATTTCCTGATTAGCTCCTCCTCCTGATTGTTGATCAGCGCAATCACCTGCTTTAGTGACTGGTTGGATAGAAAACCCGCAGGGTCTCGGCCTCCGTGGCACGAGTTTGACGCCACTGATCTAAAGCAACGGTTTAACATCTGTTGTGTTCCTGTCTCTAACGTTGATTGAATCATTTCCAATTTGACACTGACATCATAAGGAGTGTATGAAATGGATATGGACAATGACGTCACCATCGACACCAGGAAGTGGCGAGTTCTTCTGCTGCCTTCAAGGGACATTAAGAAAAAGAAATGGTCATACACGAATCACATAAAAATGCACAGGTATTACAGAGGTATAAATTAAGACTATTTATATGATTTACTGATTTTTTTTAATGGACCTAAGCTCGAACTTAAAATTCTAACGTCAAGCTTTTTTCCATGTAAGTGTACGTTTTTATTGTTGCATTTTAAGAGGCTCACGTGCATACGCCGCGTTTGCAAATGAACATCTTTGGAGCAAAACCGTATTTTGATGCTCAGCAGGCCAGCTTGAGTTTCTACCAGAACATGACTATTATTAATATTACTATTACTGAAATGCATCAGATTTTTATATAATTTAGCATAAAACTATGAAACTACATTCTCTGTACGTATTTTCTAACTACTGTAGAATGATCCTCCTTTGTATTCTCGCCTGGCTTTCGGTATGAATGGCAGGATTTCGGAGATTTAGCTGATTCCTGAAGGCATCAGCAGCATTGCGCATGCGCCACAGCAACTAACTGAGAAGACTTGTCTGCTCCTTGTTTGCATTGTCTGTGTCGTAGTGGGTGTTGAACAGCGTGCAGCAGTGATGTCAACAACAACGGTCAGTGGGTCAGCCCGTTAATGAAAATACTTATTCTTTATCTGCGCAATATTAGCAGACAAACAACGATTATAATTCTATCCTATTACCAGCCATTCAGTGCTTACATGTCCGGTAACATACGTAACAGGAGCTCATGTTAGCTAGCGTTAGCATGGTAGCCGCGAGAAGAAAATGAGAGTGATTGAATTATTTCTAAAACAGCACCGACGGAGCCAAGCAGGGCGAGTTCAACTGCATGTGTCAACGTAGGTATGTGTCTGAGAATGTGTTTTATTACACACGGCGGCCGCCCGTGAATGAATGAAACTTACTTCCAAATGTAGATACTGTATTGCAAAACCTGGAGATGTTATCTGTAGCATGAAGCCAAAGGAAGCGATTTTTACCTTTTTTGAAGATAACGAGGACATTGCTGATGTTTTGATAATAAGGGTGTATTTTCCCTAGTCGTATAGCAGGAAATTTATGGGATTTTTGTGTATTTTGTTGTCATTGTCCAATTTGACATTGGTTTGAGGTTTGTTCGCATTGGTAAAACAGCGCCTCTCTGCAATACTATGGCAAGTAAATAGAAGTGAACGTGTGTGGTGAAATAGGGTATTACACTGCTGACAGTAGAGGAAATTACGCGAAGTTTGCAACAGAATCAGAAATGGTACAAGATCCCAGCAGGCATCTCTGTCACACTTTCA
The DNA here is from genome assembly GCA_029823295.1 of Pseudamia nigra. Taxonomy (NCBI): domain Eukaryota; kingdom Metazoa; phylum Chordata; class Actinopteri; order Kurtiformes; family Apogonidae; genus Pseudamia; species Pseudamia nigra. Next base: position 1,842 of record JAQQAE010021186.1, on the reverse strand, counting down.
CACGACGGGTCTCATTTCTATTCTTTATGCCATCCTTGCATATTACACGTATTAAAAGATGAAGGTTTCTCTCTCATCTTTGTCTTAGAGAGCTAAGTGAACCATGATCACCACAGAGAGTGCAAGAGAATTCCAGGCCAAAGAGCGCAAGCACAAAGAGCAGCTGAAAAGATGCCTATCGTCTGCATTGTCTGCAGATCTGAACAGGTAAGGCACGTGGTGGTATGTGGTCTGCCAAGGACTGGGTTAGATGTTCATCACTGTCAAATGTCAGTAACAAAGGACAACTTGATTCAAGTTTCACTGCCTGGAGTCTTATCAGAGACAGGCTATCAGATGAGAGAACTCAGCTGATATTTTATCTCTACTGTTTCTGTTTTTATCATTTATGGTCTTGTTCTCCAAAACATTAAAAGAAAAATGCAGTCAGTAGATAAACTGGATTATTCTTGTCATCTTAAAACAAGTTAGTTTGTTTATCTTTGACAACAAATTACCCTTCATGGATGTCTCACCCCTTTATTTACAAGAGCTGCACCGTTAATCACATTGCAGTTGTAATCAGCAAAGAACCAAGTAAGGGCCAAGATTTTGGAGGTTTTAAAGAAATCTGATTTGCAGAAAAATGAAAATGTAAAGTGATTGTGACTGTGTAAACCATGCAAGAAGAAAGTCACAAATTGCTTTTTTATTTCTTGATGTTCGTATGTTTCTTTAAATCTTTGAATTTTGTTATAATAGTTTACATGATTCACATATGAAAATGAGTAATATGTGTATGTTTATTGAAAACTAAGCAAATAGCCTTAGAAAACAGTCACAAATTGCCGTTGCCATAGTGGCCACAGCATTATGTTTTGTTTTTTTTTTTTTCACCAACTCATGCGGCCCATATGTACAGTATGCACACCATGTAGAAGAGCTTTGAGTTTTTTTGTGAGACTGGCGTTTGTGGTGATATTTATTACTTTTGATCTTAGTACTGAAGTGACAAGGGTCATATTTTCTCTGCATGAGTGCAAGCACAACAGTTACAGTAACGGTATAGCCCCCTTAGACTAAAAAAAATCTGTTTAGATTTCAGTGAAAATAAACATGTGCTTGTTTGCTTCCAATGCATTGTTTGTTTACAAGCTCCATTTCTGTGACTGTTAATGCCATAAGAGTGCAGAAAAGAGGCATTTGGGGTCTCAGGTGTGAACCTCAACTTTAGTTTTTCAATTTTCACTAAAAATAAAACCCAAATCCCTCAAGCAGAAATTGATGTACAGACTGTCACAATAGGTGGAAACGTTCTCATTTTAAAGGTTTGTTTTGATTCATTCTTACATTAGAAAAAAAGGGATTGATGATCATAATTTCTTTACCTATATTAAATATTCTACGCTCAGTATTTGGTCTTGTGGTGCCAAAATGTTGCAAAGACAAACAATTAAAAACTTAATGTCATTCTCAATTTCAGAACATGACCTGTCAAATAATCATCTGGAGAAAATGTGTCTTGAGTATTTATCGACAAGGGTAAAAAAGACAAAACACACCACGTTTTAGCATAGCTCAATTCATATAATTTTTAATATTTTAGTTAAGCTGAGGCGACATGGTGGTGTAGTGGGCACCCCTCACAGCCAGAAGGTCCTGGGTTCAATCCCAGCACCAGGTGGAGTTTGCATGTTTTCTCTGTGGGTTCTCTCCGGGTACTCCGGCTTCCTCCCACAACCAAAAACATGCAGTAGGGCAGGGGTGTCAAACTCCTGCCATAAAGGGCCGAGACCATGCAGGTTTTCTCTCCAACCAGTCACTAAAGCAGGTGATTTCACTGATCAGCACTCCTTCAAATTG
>JAQQAE010021185.1:0-10518 GCA_029823295.1 Pseudamia nigra | reverse complement strand
ACTGATCCGGCCCACCTGAGAACAGAAAGTCTGGATCCGGCCCCAGAGCCAAACTGAGTTTGACACCCCTGACTTAGCCCATCCTTTCTACTTCCTCAAGCAAAGGCTAAATTTTAGTGGTAGGAGCTTGAATTAACATTGAGTTATTGCATTTTCATATCAAAATCCAAATACTGGTGATTACATTCCAAATTAAGTCAGTCAATGTAACACACATCCTAAAAGAGTATAGGAGTTAGACATTTTGTTTTAACAAATTGCACAAGTGACTGAAAGACAAAATAAAAACCATCCTTGTACAGTTTTGGACTTTAGTCTTGTAATCACAAATGACAGTTCTGTTTTTACACATAGTATAGTAACCACAAACACTGCAAGCTCCCCCAGATCATAGTTTATCCAAATAACTGCAGAAAATCTGAAATGCCCTTTCTATAGTCTAAACTAGGGTGAAATTCCTTAAAAGCATTCTTGTAGCGCCACATTCCTGCTCCATTATGAGCCAGAAATGTTGTGAGAGGACATGCAAACTTCTTAAATGAGAAGTAAATCCTTTCAGTAAAGCGATGTCATCCTTTACCATGTGTAGCAGCTGGTGCACATTCAGCGAATACATGAAGATCATTTATCTACAGAGCTGATGTAGATGTGACAGATCAAATTGTTGTCCCTTCATATTGAGGATAATGTATGAAAAGACTAGATTGTTGATTTGTGACTTTAATCCATGTCCAATTTTAACAAGTAACTGATTGTGTCACTTAAACTGCTTGAGCTTTCACATTAAAGCCAACAGACAACATAAATGCTAAAAATCACAAAAAAAAAAGTGCACACTGTCATTCTACAACAGTAGAGCAGTAGAGCATAAGAGGATACCCATCATAGTCTCTCTATTGTACCAAATTATTGATGGGAAAGTACTGCAGAATGCTTTTAGCAGGTGCACACATTTGTCAAATCTACTGCTGTTGCATAATGTGGTGACAGGGCATTTCAACCTGGGGTTGACATTTACTTTTTCATAGATACAAATAACTGCAGGTAGTCAATGTTAAGTGGACAAACTGCTCGAGATCCTCTTAGTTATAAAAATCCTGGGATATATGGCCACAAAGCAATTGGCAGCCATTTTAACATTTTCCTTCAAAAAAACCACCCAAGCAATTTCCTCCTGGGAAATAAAACATCCTCATCAGTTGTGTCCAAGTGATGACTGATAAGATTCACGTGTGATACACTGGACAAATATACAACAGTCTTGACAGGTTGTGAGAGACTGTACAAAGACCTTTAAACTCTCCAATCCCGTTTCAAAAAAGGCAGCAGCTATAAAATACAATTGGACAATAGAGGACTTCTCATGTCTGTCTTAATATCAACGCCACATGTAGCAGTGGTCCAACAAAGGAGGACCCCTTTTTTCATAGGACAAACTTTTTCACCAGCCCAGGGACCACGTGTTGCATGCACTCGTATAGCGAACCATCACTAACAAACCCCTGGGTGCGTGCCTGCACGCTCAATCCGAGCTTCACATAGACCAAGAAACCCAGCCAACCTGTTGAAACTTCGTCAGATGCTAAACAAATAACCCGCTTCCTCACCAGGTCGACAAGCCGAGCACAGGCTACTAAACAGGCTAACTTTAGCCGGCCTGCCGGGTCTTGTCACGGCACTGCCTCGACGGGACTGGCTAGTAAAGCTAGCTTATGTGCTACTAGCTCGATGCGCACTACTTTGGTGGAGCAAGTGGGAGGAACAGCTTCGACAGACAGGGCGCTGTGGATAGAAAATATGGGCCAGTGAGGAAGTGCTGCCAATGCTTCGGTACCGTGTTTTCTCCATCTCTCGTCATCTTCCATTATCTGTAATTCTGCCAAACCAGTCACTGTGCATTTATGTCTCAGGTTGGGTGTTCAATCAATACGGTTATCCACCCCGAGTATCATCCTCCAAAAAATAAGGTCAAGTCCAAAATATTACATACAAGACACGTGTCAACATATGTCAAAAACGCGAACAACTACGGGAATCACACGTGGGGTCGATGTTTCTTTTGAGTAGGAGTTGCTGAATTTCATCAAGCAGAAGCAGCGTTTTATTGTATTTGCTGTTTTTTTATTCGCGTGTAACGTTAACACACATCATGGTGGAACCAAGCTCAATGGCTGCTGCCGCTGTCTGACTCCACTAGCATTAGCAAAGCAGCACTGCCTTCCTCTAACGCCGCTTCCATATGCCACAGAACGGGAATATAACTTCACAAACGACGCACGAGTTTTGGGCGTTGGCGCCGAAACCATTTCCAAGTCCTGTCCCTTACCTTCGCTTTCTGGCCGGAGGCTGGACTGGTGAGGCGGCGCTGCGCAGTGAAGCGGTCCTGGGCGAGAAAGAGACTCCGCTCAGACGGCGGTAAAAGGGAGCGAGATCCCGCCGCCTGCGCTCATATACATCCGACGTCATCACGTAAACCGGCAATCACCGTGGCAACGCTGTCCATGGGCGGGGCAGCGGGAACCAAGGAGGAGCGGATCAGGGACCATCAGCACCACCAGCATCTCCTCTTCCTTTTACCGGCTGGTGCTCTTCCTTATCACATTTATACCTCACCAAGACTCTGAGAGTGCCGATTAGTCTGTCTGGAATATGTAATAACTACTGCACAGATTATTATGACATTTAGGATGAGTGTTGTGCCAAAAACAAACACCTTAAATTTTGGACCATACCCATTAAAATAGGCAGAAGGAGGAGTTGTTTTTTCACTTTATTCAACACTTGACAAGAACAGAACGCTAATACTGTATATAGTTACCTGGCAACACAGTGCTATATGTTGAAGAAGCATTGTAGTCAAGTCAAACAATCTACAAGATCTTCCAAAAATACAAAAGCAAGCTGTGACTTTCTTCTTGCATGTTTTACACAACAGACATTATTTTTGTCACTGATGCAAATTCGATCACTCTAAATCTGTGCAAGTCTGTTCGAGTTCATACATCATTATAAATCTACAATTGTCTCTCTTCATCATCAATCTTCCCCTAATCATTACAATCATCATCTTCCTCAGCATGTCATCATTATTACATTATACTCTGGAGCTCTATCATCGCCATCATCATTATCCACAACAATGTCAACGTCTCCTGCTCGTCATCATCATCATCATTGAGACCTCGTTCTCATTTCATCAGTAAGGAACCTTATTTCCCCAGTGCCTTCTTCATCACGGTCTGTATTAATATATTCATCAAGCTAAGCCTTCATCATCAAACAGTTCTGTAGGGAACCTCATTTGACCACACTGTATGCCCTGAATGCAATTGAGGCCATATAATGTTTCCTACCATAAATTTGCCAGCCTAGGTGTCCTACAACTCTCCATAGTTCTTTGCAGGTATAGAATAGAATTATTGGTATGGCAATAATAAAGGAAATGTGTGCAGGGTGATCCGATGATCCATCCAGTGAAAGTGGGGATGAAGAATGAAGATGGCTCCGCTGATGCAGAAAAGCATCGCTGACCGTACTGACAGCGAAGTGTCCCATGCCTGTGCTACCTGTAGTAAACCAGTGGGTCTACAATGTACTGTAGAAACACAAACAGGTTATTGGTGTGAAGATTGTGTCTGACCTATATTGTAGTGCTCCACTGACTTTAATATGAGTTTCCAGGAGTTTTTTTTGCTGACTACGGATTTCTTACAGTACAATTTTAAGACATTTAAGTTCAACCAAAATACTGTAGTCAGTAGAGTAGATATTACGCATCTACAAGATGTTTGTGTAGTTTTTGTTTTATACAAAACAAGCAGAAAAAAGGATGAAAAATGCTCCAATTATGATGATTTCATCATATTTTTGTTGAATTGTAATTAGAGTATTAGTGTATTATCTGGTTCATTTTTTAAATATTTTGTATATTTTCCTCTACTAAGGAGGTCATGCTTTCATCTGTCTTATTTGTTTTTTAACAACATACACATTTTGGTGAATTTCTCAGGATTTCAGTTTTGGGGGATATCAGGACCACTGTCTGTATCAAGGATTTTTAGAAATATATTATTCAGCATAGCAAGATAGGGCCATTTTTAACACTTTTGCTTGTAACTTCACAAATACTGGCTAGAAAAAATGGCAGAGAATATTGGTTGTGTAAGGCTGCAGTTTGATCTAGATCTGGCAATATTCCGGGATGTAATGATCCAGATTGTTTCAGATAGGAAGGAACTATAGACTACAGTGCAAACTTTCCTCTAACATACTTTTAGTTCCTTTATGTTTTTTATCTTGTTTTGTTGAAACACATTACCGGTAAATATATGACAGTATATGTTTGAGCTCCTTATTTGTAAAAAAAAAAAAAAGCTTGTTTGTTAAAAATGAACTAAAACTATAAATGATTACATTCGAATACCTTACTGGCTCAGTGGTATAGGCATTAGGAACACACAAAAACATTTAAATAAAAGTATTTCTGTATGAATTTAGCAGGCTCATAAATGACCCCAATTGGTCATCTTAGTAGCTGAAATTGTTTGACAGTTGAAAGGATTCAAATTGAAACCAATAATTTTTCCTGCAGTGCAAAAGCTTCCTCTGTCTGTTTATTCCAGTGTTTCTTTTCAGTGCTGGCATTCATCTGCTGTAGATGCTGTGCCACCTGTTGAGATCCGTGTTTGTCACAGCCTACATGATGATTCAGCTGCCAGTGATCTCACCTACAACTCACCATCTTTTTAACTTGTCCCATGTTTGTATTTTGCTTGTACACAGACAGATCACACTGCTTACTTGTCACAGAACCAAGCCCTTGTCAGAACACGTTGCACTGCAAGTAGCTTGACTGATTTAATTCAGGCAAGTGGAGGTGAAGGAAACAGCTTCTTCATAGACAAGTCTGCATCTCTTGCTGAAATTAATAAAGGCTCATATATATCTTATGATGTGTCCTTAGGTTTGTGAGGTGTCTTAACTTAAAGAATAACCAGCTTTGATCACTTTTATTAAACAGAAAGATAAATAAAGGCTGAAAACTGAGTTCTTATTAATTTTCTTGATCATTTTGAAATTTCTTTGGTAATTTTATGTTTATGGTTAACAATTTTCTCGATTATATTGTTAGTCTTTGTTCATTTGATGTTTTCATTCATTTTGCCTTTTGTGTGTCTTTTGATATTTTATTGATGTTTCTATTCATTCTACAATTTCTTTTGTTGATTTCGTCAGAAATCTTAACTCAGTTTGTACCAAGTATGGAGTTACTGCAGTTTGCCTTTCTAGGGCAGAATACCATAGCTATACTAAGAGGTGTCTTTATTTTTAAGAATAACCAGTGCTCATCCCACTGATAAAATATGAAAATTCAAAATAGCTTTCCAGGAAGATGCATTTATTAATAAACATAGGATACAGCTCACCCACATTATGATAAAATTCTCAATGATGAAGCATCTCAGGAAGGCTTTTGCTCCTGACCCTGAACAGCGCCAGAGGCAAACCTGTGAGGTTTGAATCAGCGTGATTCATCTGTCAGCCAGCATCAGCCTTAGTGCTACTAACACCAGGCGCGCTGCTCTGTCTGAGCGATATGTGGCATATGTCCAAAGGTCAGCGATGTCATCCAACGTGTTCCCACAAGAGGAACACTCGTGTCTTCATGTTAGAAACTCACAAATGAGTATTTTGCTGAGTCATACCAGCCATGAGTGCAGTACGCAGTGGCATCTATTGATGATTTTTCTAAAACAAGTTGGATTAGAGTTACACCAGAGTTCTGACGGAATATCAGTGTGAATCTGCTGGATGGTACCGTAAGCAGGTCCACTGGACTGACTGGAACGGTACCTTGATGAGGAGGACTGAAGACGGTTTATAGACAATTTGTGATTTTCCTCCATTGAAAAGATCAAACACCTCTCACCCAATTTCATGCAAATAATATAAGTATCTCACTGTGCAGTAGACACCGTTTTCATTTTCTCTGTAGTTAATATGTCCTATACATGTGGTTTGTAGGCCAATGCAGACAGATTAAGTTTGTACATAACCATACTTGGTCAGGAAGACAGACAGAAAACACCATGAAGCTGCTCAAACCTAAAACTTACTTTATAATTCTAATGACTCAAGTAGCAGTATTCATAATTATAAGTACTTTAGTCAAAGTAAAATATTAACTCATAAAAAACTACTGAAGTACTGAGTAATTCCATAATGTAGAAGTTATTATAGCATAATATATTGCATTCAAACAAATAGTTTGTTGATTTTTGTTAATTTCCTTGTCAATTTTTGCTCATTTTGTTATTATATGTGGAACTCTTTTGTTCAGTTTCTGTATTATGCATATTGTTAATTGTCATTTATTTACTTGGTGATTTTGGCTTTTATTTATTTTCTTGCTTCTTTTTTGGTGCAGTTTTTAAGTTGTTGATTATCTTTGTTCATTTTGTTACTTTGGTGTATATTTTTATTCAATGTCTTTATTATACTATTCATTTTCATTAAGATAGTACATTTTTTGTCCATTTTGTTGCTTAGTTGTTGTCATTTTTGTGATTGTTGTTTATAAATTCTTACGCATTTTGTTGCTTAATGGATTCATTTAGATAATTTACTAGATTGTTTATTTATTTAAAAAAATATTTTTTAATTTTCATTAAAATTTTAACCTTTTTTCTCCTACTCATTGAAGTGGAGCCCAATGTAAGTACTTTTAAAAAAAAATCACAAACAGTAGAGTAAGAGCAAAAAAGTATTCTGCAAAACAATTACTCTTAGAAGTGCATTTTTTTCTGACAAAATTACTCAAGTATATGTAAAGTAGTGGATGTACTTCAGGGAAGCCTCTGGCTGTAACCATCCCATCCATCTCTAGTAATTTTGTGTCCCTCTTAATCGTTGTTATCCGAAATGCAAAGGAAAAATGAAATAGGAGTCTACACTGGAATATGAAAGTGAAAAACAAAGTGTTTGTAGGCAATGTGGTGAGGATGGGCTTAAAAGATATGAAATGTTCTCATGAAAAGAAAAAAGAACATGATAGATTTTCCACATTGGGAGGATGTGGCATCTGACTACACACTAATAATGTCACACTGATCCAAATGACTCCTCTGGCAATTCATATCACACAATCAACTTACAATAACAATCACTGACATTTCCACTGAAAGATAAATAAATGCTGTCTTGTTTGATGACAGTAGGCGCACTGTCCCAGTCAACAGAAGGAAAACCACACGCCTTGGATACCATGACCGGGATGACTGAGAAACTTCACAGACAAAATGCACTGTTGTATCAAATTAGAAGTACAAATCCTAACAGAAAATAGATTCTGTTAAAAGTAGAAGTACTGATTTAATGTCCTTTACAGGGTTACATGAAAAAGTTTTAAGTGTATAATGTAAAGAAAAGGAGTTTGAACTGTTTTTTTCTTTTTATGTCACTTCACTCTACTGTGAAGAGCATTAAACCTGTCTAAAATACACACTGAAATGAGCCTTTGAACTTGTGCAGATGTGTTTCAGAAGTTTTCTATGCTGTTTACGTCGTTCACATCCTGTTCTGTTTAACTGGCATGGCTGGCACCAATGTATACACACAGAGACCATCCCTTATGTTATGTTGTGATTATCTTAAGGAAAAAATAATTTTCCCTGAATGATTCCCCAAATAATAATTTAGTATCAGAACAATTAACTGTTATCACTTACTGCTGCATGTCATTTTTTTACAGTGCCTTAAAAATAATGTTGCTTCCTTTTTTCTGTTTTGTTATGTCTGAGGTTTCATTGTTGTTAGATTTGATTTGATTCTGAACTGTACCAATACTGTGGTTCCAAAAAGTTCTGAAATTTTAACTTTCATAGAACCATTTAACTCTGCTTTATTTTTGCAGAAATTAGTTGCAGTTGTAGTTGATTTTTCAATATTTGGCTTATCTTGACTCATTCAAATAACAAGGATTCCCCTTCTTTAAACAAAACTCAGCTGTGAGTTGGTGTTTGCAGCCTGAACAGCATGGCTTTCTACAGAATACCTATATATCTTCAACTCTACATTCTGGGAGCAAGTGGGAAAGTGACATATGTAACTTAATTTATATTATGTCGAAGTACACCAAACAGACAAACAGAGATGCTCAGAAGATGAACAGACCTGACAACAGTTCTGATTGTCCTCTTTACAGACAAACACTAATTGCACATTTCATCTTAAATCATCAGTGCATCTCTGGCCATATCCTGTCACTGCCTCTTTTCATTTTCTTTTTTTTTTAACTGAGTCACAATTTGTGGTTTGGCTTCTGTGGAAAGCTGCAATTTCACAGACACAGATGGTGCTTTTGTAAAAGCTTTTTCAAATCTGGCAGATTTAAATTATTGCTCATAAACTGCATATAAATGGCTAGTAAATTATATATTAGCTATTGATTAAGTAGCTAATAATACCCCTTGAGATTGTTACTAATTTACTATTGGGACAAAACATAATGTTAATTTGTAATACATAAAAGGCCAGGGAGCATTAAATACATTTTTAAATTCAGTTGTATTCATATATCACCAATCATAATGCAAGATTATGTCTAGGTGCTTCACAATCCTAGGCCCAAACCACAAAAGACTACGTTATATGGAAAGCAAACCCAACAGTACCTCAGATAACAAGACTAGGGCGACAGAGGGGGAGGAAAAACTTCCTTAAACCTCTTCACATCTGGAATCTGGGATTGTACTTTACCTAAACAGGCATACCCAAAATAAATTAAAATAGCTTCACTGCCAAAAAATGAATGCTAGCCTAAAAGGTGATGTTCTTCTGGTTAAAATGGTGTGTCATACTCCTATATTGTCACCTGTTAAGGTGCCTGTTGATGCATTTTATTTTGTGGAGGTAGTTGTGACCCCAGTTCAGGGGGCACTGAGGAGCAGCATGTTAACAGAAGAGAAGAACGTAGCTCTGGGTAGGCAGCCATCTGCCCTGACTGGGGTTAATGGACAGAGGAAAGACAAAACAGTAGAGATAGAGCAGCAAACAACACAGACTGGTCCAAAACCAGCAACGACACATCAACAATGTCTAACTCCAGAGTCAGAGAGACCTGAGCAAAGAGTAGGGAGACAGAGAGAGAGAGAGAGAGAGAGAGAGAGAACAGAGGTGGAGAAAGCACACAATTAGGGATGAATTAACTTGTTAATTGCAGTTTGCCCATGCTTATTTACTGACTTCACCTAAAGTTGAAGGAAATTTATTTTACAGCAAGGCCATGAAGACACATTTTACGAGTATGTAAACACCAAACACTAGAAAGCACTTAGAAAGCGCAAACCACCACCAAGCAGTTCATTTTCACTATAATGTGATTCACACCAAACTATAATAAGCCTACATTTATTTTATTTACATTATTGGATTTCTTGTCCATGAAAATATACCCATACCATTTGGAATCACGTTCATATCATTATTAGATCAATAGTTATTCACAAAAATCCATATTTCTAAAATGACGATGTTCTTCTGTATCTAGCTTCATAACTACTGAAAACACATCAAATCTGTTTGCATCTACGGAGTATCAGTTACAGTTTGGTGTTAGTAGCATGTCTGTATCTTTATTTGTTACCTTACAGCACCAACTATGGTACATGTGTCTGTTTTGGATCACAGTATCCAGAATATCACCAGGATCTGATTAAATCTATGTGATATTGTGTGTAAGGGGCTGCATCACAGCACACGTGAAAATGTCTTTTTCATACAGTAACGTTTAAAACTGCTTCCTTCATAAAATCATGGAAATCTTTCAGGGTTAGATCGTAAACCGAGTTGTCAGTCAGTTTTCCCTCCATGATGGTGCAATGAAGTTTACACTATTTTCTTCCTATGTCCACTCCTTCTAGATTTTGATTGGTCGGTGAGTGAGCAATGATTGTCAATCACAGCTCTGTTCTATAGACTGACTTTTTAAACGCCTTCAGCCCAGCGCAAAAAAATTCTGTGCGCTTAAGTGGTGATCGGAATTGCCACCAAAATTTAATCATCTGTCTCTTGTCCCATTTCACACCTTTCCTGAAAATTTCATCAAAATCATAAATTTCTGAGTAATCTTGCTAACTAACCAACATACAAAGGCCAGCAAAAACAACCCCTGCCACTCCTTGGAAAAGGTAACAACTGTTCAAGTACAGACAGATAGCGTCGTTCACATGTCAGTGTAGATGTGTTAGCCTCATGCGGTCCTCTGTCCAAAGGATTTCTTCTCATAACGTTTTGCTGGGACAAGACAAACCTGAATAAATATTGATTTGATTTGTCTGAGGTTAAAAATGCTGAAACAAGAATAAAGACTAAACAATCACAGGACTCAGCAGCATCTGAGAGGCTGCACTGAGCCACAGCTGCACTACAGCATCAACATATGCTCCTGATCAAAATTTTAAGACCAGCTGAAAAATTGCAAGAATGTACATTTTGCACTGTTGGATCTTAACAAGGTTC
>JAQQAE010021184.1:0-10518 GCA_029823295.1 Pseudamia nigra | reverse complement strand
ACACTGACTACTTTTCATTGTGTCAAAATGTCATTTCTTCAGTGTTGTCCCATGAAAAGATGTAATTAAATATCTGCAGAAATGTGTGGGGGCGGGGGTCTACTCACTTTTGTGAGATATTGTACATTCAACAATGTATGTGTGTAGCTATTTTGTTTTCATACTCAAACACTGGGAATGATGTCATTGAGTGGTGAAGGTGGAACTTCCCCCAAGGTCTGTAAACAGACCCCTCTCAGGTCAAGGCCTGGGACACAGAGGCCCCACCCACCGTCAAACACCCAGGTTTTTAATGACTATTTATCTTGACTATATTTAACATTAGGGAGTACAACACAGCGCAATATTAAGATAAGACAGGAAGTGGAGGGCTTTGATATTAAAACAATTGAAAACCAGCTGCAGGAATATTTGACCCACTGGCTGTTCTGGCATCAAGACGACATCATCCAGCACGGTGATGACTTTAAAATGCTACATCTAAAACAGAAAATTAAACTTCACATACCCATGTAAAGGATACTGCTGCAAGAAAGTCACTGTATAAAAACCTTACAGAGCTGACAGTACATGTTTCACTTGATGTGTCCCTTTTGTTCTGTTGTTTTCTATTGAACATCTCTACAGGTGGGATATTGAGAATGGCTGCCAAACAAAGGTAAAATGAAATCCATACATGCAGGGGACATAATGAAACAGAGTGAAGTCAGATCCTCAAGGCGTACGCCAGCACCTCACTCCAGGTCTCAAGACACTTCAGAGTCCTTTTAATTGAAATCTGGTTAGTCACTATGTTATGTTCATTACATGTTATACTGTATTCATGTTTTGAAGTAAGTGACTGAGTCTTCTCTTATTATTAACAACACAACTTATTTGACTTTTCTGTGATGGCAAACTTTTCTTAGAACATCCATTATTCTTAAAAAAAATGTAGGAATGGTGATTTTACTAGACTGCACTCCAGGCTCATCATTGAGTGTAAATCTTCAAATTGGAGCATTTTAAGTCTATTTACCTTAAACTTAGATTCCAGCCATGGAAACCTTTCATTTGCAAAATGTGACGATTTAAATGCACTGAACCCAAAGCAGGTGTTAATTTAAATTGTTAATTTAATTTGGGTAAACTGAATTCATTTGTGTTACCAACTGAAACAATCCAATTAAATTAGATCAGTGCTGGAGTCCACAGAGAATCTCTGAGTCTGGATGTGACCCCAGGAGGTCATGTCATCTTCACTGTCACATTTTAGTCTATTGAGCATGGACTCATACGAAACCATCTCCACCACTGCACTTATCTGTTTTCCAGTGCCTCAGCATTATTCTAAATGCAACCATAACGACAGAAAATGCACCTTTTGAAGCATTTGAGATTTGTCTCTTGGGATGTAGCTCAGGGATCAGAATGGTGCCATGAAGGAAGGATCGGTTTGACATTTCCAGCAAAGCTTTTCCTTCAACACTTTCATCCTGTGGAATCTTCTTGGGATATAATAGTCCTTGTGCAGGATCATATTGCATAAAGCCCCGTTTTGTTTCCTTTACATACAGTAATGTCTACTATGTTTTTTACACCTTTGTTTTTATTTACTTATTTGTTGATTTTATCCATCCATCCATCCATTTTCTACCCCTTAATCCTCACAAGGTACTTTATAGCCATGTCGATGATACTGATGATATTGTTTTTTTTTGTTGTGTTTATGCCCGTGTTTTGTGATTACTGTTCTGTGCTGCTGTCTGTGCCTTTTAATTGCCCCGGGGGGATAAATAAAGTGCTTTGAATTGAATTGAACTGATGTGTGACACTATACAATGCCATTTATCTGCTGTAAAGTCTATTTTCAGTTTTCTCTGCTAGAGCAGTTTCGCATTAGATGAATCACACAGAAATTGTCTAATTGATAAAATTGTGAAGCTGCATGACACTATATGTCAGATAATCATAAATACAATTCTCTGCAATTTCATTCAATTTAAACACAAAAGTTACCCAGTTTGTCATTTGTATGTATTTTCAAAAATTATTTTTTGCTCTTAATTCAAAACATTGGATTGTTAATATTTTGTTCATCATCTTCATTATTTTGTTTCTTTTGTTTGGTTGTGTTTCTTTTCATTGTGCAAACCAGAAAATGTTCTAACGACAGTTTTACTTATAATCAGGAATATGTACAAGTCAGTCATCATACCCGGACACAGCTCAGGTTTTATATTAAAATATGTTCTTAGCTGCTGTTTTAGTGGCTGTTTGCCATCAGCTATTGTTGTTTCTTTTTCCACCTGCAGATATGGACAAATTGATACAACTAATTAAATAGACATGATGCCTTTAAAGATCAGTAGAGTGAAGTTATGTTTGGAAAATAGCTCACCCAAGAATTTTATTTACTAGGTGCAGATCCTGCTTAATCGCATTATTCAACATGTGCCTTCATCGTGTCATTGTAATGTTCTGACAAAAATCCTATACAGTTTTCACCACCTGTGGATTAAAGAGGAGAGGGGCCATCCGGCTTGTTATCAGCACTCAAACGTTCAAGGTTCAAAAGTCAGCGTCTGTGATGGGTAATAATAATGAACAATCTGGTCTCTCAGATGCTTACAAAGTGTCATTAAAAAAAATAAGTGATGCAACAGGCTGGTAAACATGACACTGGCTCAACTTTTTTGAAACATCTTGTTTGCATCAAGTTCAAAATTTTTACAGTTCAATGTCTGACTGTGATGTTTTGCTAATCATCTGTTTTCTATTTACATTTTAGACAGAATGTAAGTTGAAAATCTTAATCTGCATTTTCTTCAGGAGAAACTGAATATGATGTACTTGCCTTTTTGCCTCTGACTTTGCGTCTTGTTGTGGCAAGAAGCAAAACAGGCATTAATGAAATAAACATGGACAAATCAACAATGCTATAACTGTTCAAACAGAACAGGTAGAATTCAATTATTAGTAATTGGTGAAATGAAGGGTGAGTTACGTCCTGCTGACAGTGACTATTACCTACAGAATAATGTAATCTACCAGTTGGTCAATGCTTTTATACAGTATCTGTTGCCATATTTATTCAGATTTTATTTGACTGCAACATGATTTAAGTTTAAAAATGTCTCATTTCAAATAAGCCTATCACAGCTGTTTTATATTTTATGTTATCATAATGATTTCACTCCTATTATTTTGTATAATCATCTTCATTCACATATTTAATAACAGCAGAATGAAACTAACAGAAAGGTCTTATTTAATGATTATCACACCTTTGATTTCACTGATTTCATTCATTCTACTTGTTGCTTTTTTGTCCATGTTTTCAGAGCCTCATCTATGTGCACTCACCAGTGCTTTGAAAAGTAATAATGGTTAAGAATAAATGTGATGTAGAGACAGACGTTTCACAGAGTGACCACCAGGTGTCAGTAAAGCCAAAGGCATCCGCCATGTACACCAAAGGTCATCCGAGGTAAACGGAGCAATAGGTTCATTTCAGTTGCTTCACAACTTTAACCTAAAATTCAACAGTGATCATGTGCTGTATCATGTATATTTAGTTCACTTTGAACATTTAACCAAATTACATTTATAATATCTCTTCCAGCCGGTACACCCATCTAACCACAAAAGGCTACAAGTTAAGGTGCAGATTTAAGAGGTTTGGGGTTTTCTAATTTACAGAAATGGAAAAAATGCACAACCTCTATCCTTGGTTGATGTGTCCTATGTAAAACACGGAAGAAGAAAATAATGCATTGCATGCATAATGCACTTTCATGTAATGGGAGTTGTCTGATGTGCAAAGACAAGAAGTTCCTGTAATAACTGGAACTAGTTTCCTGTTTGACTGGCTTCCCCTGGTGTGTTTGACCTGGGGAAGCATGCACCATAGAGGATCAGGAACCATGTAGTTTATGTTAATTGTAAATTAAAACATAATGCAGTGACTTTAAAATGTACATTGACTTGTGTTGTATTGTCAACGACACAGAAAATTTCACATTCTGTATGGTCATTAGTAAATGCACATCGATTCCTTTAATACATAGTTAAAGCCACAAAATCTCAAATGTCACCACACCATAAGGTGGTAATTCATTTAAATTCTTATTCTGTTCATCTTGCTTAGTTTTGTTGGTTATTTTGTGCATTCTCTGGATTATTTGGTTCACTTTTGAAAAAGAACAATATATCAAAATAAAAATCAAAGCTGAAAATCCAGGGGTGGACGAGTCTGGTCTTGGGCCTACATCTTCTTTGGGGTGGGCAGGCTAAACATCTATGGCATATTGCTGCCAAGATCTTGGGGCTGTCAGGTGATACTGCCTTAAAAACAGACATGATAATGTAGTCGACATCATTGCATGGACTCTGAATCACTAATAAAAACCACTGTCTGTGAACTCAGTCTGCTGCTAAATCCACAAATGGCAGCGTAACCTGTGAGTTAAGTATTCTTTGTTGTCATATATGCATACAGTACATACAGTACATATACATGAAATTGATTGTCTTCGACCCATCCTTGAGGAGCAGTGTCTAGCTACTATGTTAAAGGCCTCATGCAAGGGCCCACAGTGGTGGTGATGAGGGTGGGGACAGGTGGTGGTTTTCACCTTCCCCACTCAAATCTCCTGCCACAGGAAATCATGTATAAACCACATCCAGTTGAACAACGTTACTGTTTCTCTGGGCCTGAAGTCATTTAAGACAGACTGAGATGAAATGTAAAATGATGCTTTGGTTTGGTTTGTCCTATGAGTTAAAGAGGAGGGGGACCATGCAGCTTGTGACCAGTGCTCAGTCGATATGCATGGGTGACCTGCACATTTGTGAAGGTGACATCAATGCTGAATATCTGCTGATGCTGCCAATTTGATAACGTCTTTGTCAGGGAAGGCCTTGTTTATGTCAGTAAGACAATACCAAAGCACATTCTGCACATATTCTAACAGCATGATCCTGTAGTGACAGTCCCGTGTGCTGAACTGGTCTGACTGCAGTCTTCACTAGTCACCTGTTCAAAATGTTCGGGACATTATGAAGTTTAAAATAGCACAAATACGACATCAAGTGAGAATGGGAAAACATTCCACATTCAGATTTACAGCAACTGGTCTCCTCACTTCCCAGAGGCTTACAGAGCACTATCAAAATAATAATAATAATCATTAAAGTCAGTAAAACTGAAAAAAAGAGTAAAAATTAACAAAATTATTAAGAAAATGAGAAAAAATTAACAAAGTGAGTGAAAATAAACACTATAATTAAGAAAACGAGTAAAAATGAAAAAAAATCAATAAAATGAATAAAAAATTAAAAAATACAGTGGAGCCTTGGGTAATGAACACTTCTACCAACGAAATGTTCAGGTTATGAAGAAGAAATCTGGCAAAATTTTGTTCGGCTGTGTTTACATACTTTGTATGGGAGTTTTCGTGGGTCTTGGAACAGATTCATTGGTTTTACGTGAACTCCTATGGAAAAAACGTTCCTGTCTAACGAATTTTTCGCTCAACGAACATGACCATTGAATGGAATAATTTTGTTGTCTGAGGTTCCACTGTAATTAAGAAAATTAAGAAAAATGGACAAAATAACTAAGAAAATTTGTAAAAAAATAAAGAATGCTCAAGCAAATGAAAAAAATAATTAACAATCTTAATAAAATGAATAAACTAACCAAGAAAATAAGTAAAAATCAACCAAATAAGCAGAAAAATTAGGAAAAACAAATAAATTCTCAAGAAAAATAGCAAAATGACCAAGAAAATGGTAAAATAAACATGAATGCAACCATGACAAATAATTAGAAAAATGAACAGATATGAAAAAAATAAGCAACAAAATGAACAAAACAATGAGGAAAAATCTAAACAACTAAATGAAAACAAACCAGTGAATGAAACAAAACAAGGAACAAAATTAACTTAAAATAAGTAAAGTTGATTTTTACTTGTGTTGCTCATTTGGATGGACTGTTGTGAAGGACAGCATAAGCACAAAATCAAAATGAACAAAATCTTCTAAAAGTAAACATATATGACGAAATAATCAAGAAAATGAAAATAAATTAACAATCAGTGCCATTACTGATGTAAAGCAGGAAGTTTTAGACACAAAAAAGCTGGATATCATTTCAAGTATTTTGTTTTATTGATGGGGACAAATGCACTTTTTAGAAAAATCTACGCCTATGAGTGCTATTACAAAAAGAGCTGAAGCAATAGACTAGTAAACATGACCATGGTTCAACTTTTTTGAAATATGCTTTGCCATCAAATTCTAAGGGAACAAGCCATTTCTCACTCTTAGCATTTGATATGTTGCCTTTGTGCTACTTTCACTTGTTTCTGGGTACATTTGACTCAACTTTTTTGGGAACAGGGCTGCAAATGACCATGTGATGTTGCAACACAGTGGAGCAGAATAGATTATTTAAAGACAAAGCTGTAAAAAAAGTTCATGTTTTTCTTTTGTTCTCTGCTGTGATTGGAAATGTTTGGTGTGACACATTCCAGTGAAAGGTCAGGTCATCGGACAGAGACCAGGGTCATTGTCAGCATCGCAGAGCCTCCCACAGGAAACACTCCTCTGCCCCCACTGGCTCTGACTGCCACAACAGCTTCCAGGGAAATACCTCCGTGTTTTGTTTCCAGGAAAAGGTGAAAGCAAGGTTACGGATGTTGGTTCTGTCACATAGTTCACCTAGTTCAGTGTTTCCCAAACTGAGGGGCAGGACACAAAACGGGTCATGGAGACGTTTTGCTGGGTGGCAAATATGTTGATTATTTTCATTTTTCTTGATTGTTTTGTTCATTTTTGGTGTATTTTTCTCATTTTTGTTTACTTTCTCAGTTACAGTTCAGATCAAAATTACTATAACACCCCCTCCCCCCATGATTTCTTTCTGTTGCTGTTTAACCCCCCTGTTGTTACTGACAAAGTGACAATGACGTCACCCATTGTTGTGTGAACGGCCGTTTCAAGCCCATTCATGTTGTTACATTCTGGATGACATTTTGGAGGCAAAAACAGGATGCTTTCCTCTAATTTAAATGTGTTTATAAGAGCTTATATGCATTTATTTTATTTTGGTGATGACTCTGCACAAGAGATGCTCTAGAATTATCTGAGCCATATTATCTGCCATAATATTTTAATAATGGAGCAAAAACATGGACCACCAGATCCTTTATTATGACATCCAAAGACGTTTGAGACCATGATGACACCTTACAAAAATTATCACAGAGAGAAGTCCAGTGTAACTCTGTGGAAGTCAGGACTTCTTGGAATGCTGCCCCTGTGGCTAATGTAGGTATTATAACTTTGAGTTAATTCTGGATTCTATTCATTATTATTCATTTTGTTGAGTAGTTTTATTCATTATTATTTCGTTCATTAGTTCATGAAGTAAATGTTTGCAAAAATAAAACAAAATGAACAGAAAGATTTTTAAAAGGCACAATATATAATAATAATAATATTAACAACAACCACAATAATAATTATTATTATGAAGGAATTGAAAGGAATGAAGAAAGTAATCAACAAAATGAAAAAAATAGCAAAGAAAAACAAAAATTAACAGAAATTAACAAAATAAAAAAGAAAATTCACAAAAAATTAACAAAAATATTTATTATAAATAATAAAGAAAATAATAAAAAAGAAAATTAAAATGAGCAAAAAATAAAAAAAATGAACAGACCAGATACTGAACTAAATAATAAAGAAAATGAACACAGTAATGGTAGAAAAGAACAAAAAATGAAGAAATAAACAAAATAATTAAGAAAATGAACAAAAATGAGAACATAATAAAAATGAATGAAAAATGTCCAAAAAATGAAAAAAAATTAATGAAGAAAATGAACAAAAATTTTGAACATGCAAAATGCACAACTTTTAAAAGCAACAAAATAATCAGAATAATAGCAACATAATAACATGAAAAAAGTGAGTAAAAATGAACCAAATAATAATAATAATAATAAAAATAATAATGTGAGTAATAACAATTACAGGTATTATTAAAATGCACAAAAATGACCAAATAATAAAAATGAACCAAAAGTTAGCAGAATAATAAATAAATTTATCCAAAATGTCAGAATAATAAATAAAATAACCAAAGTTAAATTGAGCTGTACAAACATGGGAAAATATTGAAGAAAACAAAATAAAAATGTACCATATAAACAAAATAGACAAATAAATAAACAAAAAAAAAACCAAAATTAAGAAAAGTAATGAATTGAAAGAATAAATGGAACCTTTCTGGTATAATGATAATGATAATAATAATAATAATTAAAATAATAATAATATAATAATTATATTTAATTATGATTAAATATAATGAGTCTGTTACATAAACATTGTCCCATTTAGCCAGTGTGACCTTTGTGTGTGTGTGTCTGTGTGTGTGTTGGATTAGACAGTGTGATGCTGTAGAGGACAGAGAGTCTGGATGTGGGTCAGGGCAGGATTGAAGTGGGTCACCGTCACCCAGCTCTGCCTCACCGGGCCAACGGGAGGGAAGGAGCGCCGGTGTCACCGAGCTGTGGAGTCATATTGTGCATTTGTACATGCATGATGTGTTCGTGTATCCTCCACACATCGCTTCTTCCCCACGCTCCCGCTGCATCCCTTTCACTACAACAACCTGCAGGTAAAGGCTCGGCTCTGGAACCCACTCCGTCCTCTGCTCGGCCCACATCCAGTCCGCTGCTGCTATGGTTTTCCTCTCAGCTCACTTTCATTGTCGCCTTCTGTTCAGGAAATTTCAGCGTTACTGGCACGAACCACTCACACTCACAACAGGATTAAAATAGAGCTGCTTCATGAGAGTAGAACAAACAGCCGGTTGACCAGTTGGCTGTGTGACGGATGGTAAAAATAGACACTAACAGGAAATCCTGTGAGAATACAGAATATGAGTTCACTCTCCTGCTTTGATGAATGACACAGGCCTTATTTTTATCTGATCAAAACAAGGCGTCAGCAGCCTAATGAACAGGATAACACACACTTTATTACAATGCCTACTAACAAAAATAAACATATGGAGTATCAGAGGTAGGCAGTACTCAAGTACTCTACTCCTTTACATGTGCTACAGTAGTATTTCCTAGAGTTGCACTTTAGACAGTAGTTGTTTTGCAGGATACTTTTTACTCTTACTCAATTCCATTTGTGATGAAAAAATGCATTTTTACTCAGCTACACCACAATGAGAAGGAGTAAAAAGGTTGAAAGTAAAATAAAACACTCAATGAAAAATGAGCAAAACAATCAAGTAAAGCAACAAAATTAGCAAAAAATATCAAAATAATCAAGTAAGTTAACAAATATGAACAAAACAAGCAACAAAATTGAACAAAAATTGAACAAATTAGCAACAAAAAGGGCAAAAATTATAGAAAAAAGTAATGTAACAAAAATAAAATAAATAAGCATCAAAATTATTAAAAGTAAATTAACAAAAATGAACAAAATACCTGTTTGAACGCTGTAATAAAATCGATCCTAGTTACTCAGTACTTCAGTAGTTTTTTTTAGATGTTCTTGTACTTTTACTCAAGTACTGATGTTTACGATTATAAAGTAACTATACTTTCACTTATTGTTTCTGTGTACTCTAAACACCTCAGAATTTGATCTAGCAGTTTCTAATACCTTACACAAAGAAACAAGGATGATAACGATACTATAACTGAAAATGTAGCCGAACCATCATGAAGAACAGTCCCCTCATTATTAGATTGTTTGATTAATGGATTTTATTTATTTTACCCACAATGCAACAGATGAAGCAGTAACTAACCCAAACTATACAATGCGAAGAGCCACAAAATCTAGAGCTGGAAAACATAGCTGAACCATTTATCTA
This sequence comes from Pseudamia nigra, assembly GCA_029823295.1. Lineage (NCBI taxonomy): Eukaryota > Metazoa > Chordata > Actinopteri > Kurtiformes > Apogonidae > Pseudamia > Pseudamia nigra. Next base: position 620 of record JAQQAE010021184.1, on the reverse strand, counting down.
CCATGTTTTAAAACTCATGTATTTATGATTTCACACATTTTTATTCTTTAGTTCTTTCTTCTTTTATTCTTCTACATCTTCTTTGTCACGTTGTTCATCTTTGTTCCCCTTCTTCATATTGCATTCATTTGCTTGACTATTTTGTTAATTTCTTCATTGTTTTTATTTATGATTTTATTCACCCAAAACTACTGTACAGGGAAGACATGAAGTTAGTGACACAGTATGACTTATGATAATGTGATACTGTCATCTCTGGACACTGTGGAGGGGTTAATGAGCCATAAGTGGCCCTCCAGCCACAGGATGGTAAAGTGTATAAACTCATGCGTGTGCACTGTGATTCAGGTCATCACCAAAGTCAAATCATGTGTCTAGGACTATTTCCTTTCTTCCCTGAATATTTAATCAAAATGTGATTATTACATTTTGTGTAAAGTCACTAATGGCGCTTTTCCACTAGTACCTACTCGGCTCGGCTCGGCTCGACTCAGCTTGCTTTGGCAGCGTTTCCACTAGTACCTGGTACTGTACCTGCTACCGGGTACTTTTTTAGTACCTGCTCGGCCGGGGTTCCAAGCGAGCTGAGTCGAGTAGAAAACGTGACGTACACAGACTGC
>JAQQAE010021183.1:0-10518 GCA_029823295.1 Pseudamia nigra | reverse complement strand
GTTGTTTCTGGAGGCCATTGTGTTTTTTGTAGGAAAGCGTTTGTTTTTTTTTTTTTTTGTTTCTCAAACAAATGTTTGGGCCTGAAAACAGTTTTTGATTTTTAGTTCTGTAATACTGTACTTATTTCTTATTTCAAATCTATGAAGATTTGAATTTTGAGAGTGTTTAAGTAAGAGAAAAATGTGAATAACAAATTCAATCAGTTCCGGCGTCACGTTCACTGGGTGAATCATACATTAGCGAGGTTTTCCGTAGGAATCTACTTCGCGGATTTAGCCTATTGCGGGTTATTTTTAGAACATAACCCCCGTGATAAACAAGGGACCACTGTATAGATTTATGTATTCATTACTGCATCCTGACGACTGCCGTGTGAAAAACGTATTGCTCCTTGGGCACATGAAGATTTTACTCTTGGACCGTCACCACATTTTAAACATTAGCTTGGTTTCCATCCAAAAGTATCACAAATTTAAAGTGGATTTTAATAAATTTGATAAAAGGAAATGTGCATTTATGTTAATATCCTTAAACTACCTTTTGTGAATCTTGATAAGGGGCACTAGATTTTTTAAGTCCGGTACCAGCGAATTAACGTGGCATCATTAGAAAAGCATGAGTCTGAAGCTACGTATCTGCCTATCATTATTAGGAACTTGAAGAAAAAACGAAAACTTTACGTTTTCTCTTCCAGCTGTGTGTTCTGCAGCTTGTTACAATCGCATCGCTGTGTATCTACATGGAAGTGATCATGTCTACTCAGAGGAGACAGACGGATCATCTTCTAGCTCTAGCTTAGCTGTTAGCTTAGCTGGCACCGATGCAAGTGGCCGACATCATTTCCACATTTTTTGCATTTGTTATTCGCTTCGTGTTTCCATCAACTGATGCACTTTTTTTTGTTTTTTCAATACAGCAGGGCCTTTCCACCTCATTTAAGTGAAAAAGTTTCAGACTTAAAATTTGAGATGCTTCCTTCAAGAAATTAAAGGTGTATTTTTAAAATGTGCATTTAATTGAGATGATGATTTGGCAACCACTTCCGTTGGTCTTTTTTTTTTTAGGATTTGTTTTTGCCTTTATTTGATAGTTGCAGTAGAGAGAGAGAGACAGGACGAGTGGGAGAAGAATCCGGGGAGTGGCGTGCAGCAAAGGGCACAGGCTGGATTCGAAGCCTGGCTGCTGCGATTCAACCTGATCCATGTGCGTGTGCTCTGCCAGGTGAGACACCGAGGCGCCAGCCACTCTCTCTGCTCTGTCCAAAAGCCTCAACTATCAAAAGATGCTTTTGGTCAAAAAAACACCTCTTTACTTCCCCGTACTCCATAAAATTGCTCTGAATCAAACTGGAACATCTTAAAGTCAATCAACCAAACAACAAAAACATCCCTTAAAACCAGTGAAATGACCGTTTATTGACTTCTTACATTTCATGCTGACTAAATGCTATATTGTTAAGACAATAGACTAAGCCAACATTGTCCAAGGTTTCCAAAGCACATTTTTCTCCCACAGCATTGATCTAATTTCCACATCCCTGATGTATTGTCTTCCTACTCCCTCTATGTGGTATCACCACATAAAAACCCATATTTGTTCTGGCTTCTTGCAGCAGACAGGTTATTATGTGTGTAGGATCTAGCTTGACTTGAGGAAAATACATCAGGACAAACAATACCTCTTTCCCGTCACGATCCCTCCCCCGTCCTCTTCAGTTTGACTCTCTCTACTGTGTGCTCTGGTCTTTTTCCTGTACACAGAATATGTTCATCCTTCGCCAAGTTACAGCAGTCCACTGACAGCTGATGGGTTGTTCCACCTCTGCTTATTGTCCTTTAGCAATCACTCATCGATAAATCAATCGGATTTCATTTGTAGAGCACCTCGCAGAAAGAATAGTGCATAATAGTGATTAGCTGTGCTGTCATAATCACTGTTAAACCAATAACAGACATCTTTGGAAATTCTGGTGTGACAGAGATTGGAGGTGAGTTCAACAAGAGCTGATGACAACTGCAGCATATGTATAATTTTAGATATATTATGACATTTAATATTGATGATTTATTGTGATAAACACATTTTCTGTAACGACAAGATTTAAACATTTTGATTTAATGTGCTTAATGCCATTAGAGTCAAAGTAAATGTAGTTCTTTGCAAAATTTTGCACCGTGGTTAGATGAGTGAGATGAGTCACACTGTAGAGGTAGATAGAGGACACATTTAGTATTTAGTATAAAGTATTTTTACTTTGTGATTCTAATGACTCGTGTAGGAGTAGAAGTACTCATAAAAACAAGTACCTAGGTAAGAGTAAAAAGGTATCTGGTAAAACAAAACTACTCAAGCAGTAAGTAACTTCATTATAAACAATTAATTACAGCCTAATATTGCATTCAAACACGAACAATGCCTGGCCAGAAAAAAGGTCACCACCTGGATTTAACTAAGCAAATAGGTACAAGTCTCCCATTGGATAATTTCTGCTTGAGTGATTATGTTTCAGCTGGCAACAAGTGATATAAGGATAGTGGGGAACCATCATCTTCAGTTAAAAGTGTGGTGAAATCAAACTGTTAAAAAAACAACAGTAGAACACAGGACTATGTTTAATAATGAAAGTAAAAGCATTTCCACACAGACAACGAAAGGCATTATCTTGTGACTATTCAGTTTTCTTGATTACATTGTAAATTTTTTTCATTTACTTGAAAATTTTCTTCCTTTTTGGTCCCTTTGTTTCTTATTTTGTTATTTTGTGCGAGTGTTATCACAGAGAAACGCACCCGATCGTCCTTAGCACTTGTCCAAATCATTTCAATCTGACCTCTCTGTCTCCAAAACGTCTGACCTGAGCCGTCCCTCTGTCCCTAATCCTGCCCCCACCCCCCAGTGCCACCATCTTTAAACTAGAAGTATTTTGAGCAAAGAAGTATCATGTAGCAGCCTTTTTAGACCAGATGCTTCCTGTACACTGCCCAGCATGCAACACCTGACAAAGCTGAAAACTGGCCAACTCTACTATGAGTCATGCAGTTGCAAAACTGGGTCAAAATGGAGTAAAATGAGCCGCGTATGCCCGTCTTTACTCACTAAAATATGGGCGGAGGTTAAGGAAGCACCTAAAACCCTGTAGATTCTTGTTGTTTCCCTTTTTCCTGTGTCCTCTCTGTGAGTTTAAACCACATGGATAAGCTCCCATAACAACCGCATTTGGCCATGACATTTTTGGTCCAGCGGATTAGACATAAGATCGGCACGTTATGCACAATATGAAAAGCTGACTGGATTTACAGCGTACATTTGATGTCTCTCTCTGGTCTTTGATTAACATGAACACAGCAGCACCGTTTTAGAATCGAACAAACAGCTGTACAAGTATAAAAAGTGCAAAAACACATTCACCTCCCATAGTTACAATCACATCTCCCTCTCTCTTTTCAGGGCCTTTCAAACCAACTAATAGAGATGTGTGTATTCAATTAACAAAGGAAAGGAGGCGATTTGTGCCTGCGCGTGTATGTGTGCGTGAGGTTGTGATTGTATTAGCCTTTATGCGCAGACAAGCAGCTACACTGACGTCAGAGCTGAGCCGAGAGAGGGAGGTGGGGGCCGTGTCAGCCATTCATAAGTACAAAGATCTCTGTTTGTGTGTGTGTGTGTGTAAGTGCTCTTGTATGACAATTGTTGTGAGAACCAGTTTGGGGTTTAAACTACAGCTAAGTGTGATATGGCCAGGAATAGACGAAAATATATGGTTCTATTGTGTAACACAGTGGAAAAATGGTGTAAAAGCCAAAAAAAATACAATGAAATGTGATGTAAAAAGATGAAACATGACATAAAAGATACAAAAAGGCACAGAAGGATGAAAATGCCAAGGAAAATGCAAAACAAAAAGATGCAACAAGACAAAAAAGTAATGAAAAACAACCAAAGATGCAAACAGATAAGTCACAAAAAGATTTTAAAAACCTAAAAAAAAAATTTTAAATGCAGAAAAATGAAAATTATGTTTAAAAAAAAGTGCATAAGAATGAAAACATTGTAAAAGAAAGAAAAGATTTAAAAAATGGCATGCAAACAAGTAAAATGCAATGAAATCTGATGTGGGAAGCTGAGACATGACACAAAAGATTCACAAAATATGTAAAAAAAAATCTACAAAAAGGATGAAAACATCATGAAAGAGGTAAAGACATAAACGTCACAAAATAATTTGGGACTTTATTGCCGTTTTAATTTAAAAGATGCAACAAGAGGTGCAAAAAGACATGCAAACCAAAACAATAACAGATGCAAAAATACGACAACAACATAAGAGGTACAAAAGGAGGGAAATAATATAAATCCCAAAAACAATAAGGAAAAAACCAAAATAGCATGAAAGATGCAAAACAGCAGAAGGTGGAGTTTTGGACCTGAGTGAAAGTTGAAGAAATCATGTTATTTGTGGTTTAATCTGCATTATTATAAGATACAACGAAAGTGATGTAAGAGATGATAAATGTTGTAAAAACAAAACAATACAATGACATACAATGTGTAAAGCTGACACTTTGCATAAAAGATACAAAAAGATGCAAAAAAGACCAGAAAGGATGAAAAAAAGTTTTAATTGAAAAGATGCAATGAGATGTAGTAACAAAATACAAAATGCAAAAAAATCAAACAACATAAAAGGATGAAAACAAAATAGCGTTAAAGACATAAAAAGATATAAATTATGTAAAAGACACAACCAAGACAAAAAGATGAAAAAAGCCTCCAAAAAGAGGAAAACAAGGAAGACAAAAAAATGTAATAAAAGACAATCAAAACAATGTGGGCCAGGAGATTTTTTAATATCAGTGAGCCATTTTTATAGTTAAATAAATAAAAACAGATGTTTAAATAAAACAGTGTCCAATACACAAAAACTCAATGACAACAATGTAAAAATGCATAAGGGGAAAGAAAAGAACGTAACAAGTAAGACAGGATACACAGTGGGATAAAAGAGGAAAACACCACAGTTTGTAGAACTAGGCTCCTTAGGGAGCATGATTATGGTTACCGTACAAAGAAAAAAACCTCACAGCACAATTAGCAGATAAGTTGCAACAGACATTCATTTACAAAACAATTTTTCAGAGAGCCTTGGTCATGTAGTGTGAGAGTAATGATGTCAAATTGGATGCCTGTGTAGCCTTATCAGTCCCGATAAGGAAGTCAGAATGCCTCCCCCCTTGCGTGTCCAGGATGAAACTGTTCCATGGCAGTTGCCATGATGACACACGTCTGTGAAAGCCCAGTCTGACCTCAAATTAGTGTGTAGTGTTAAGCCGGCTGCACATAGAGAACGCGACTGATCAGTCATGATTGAAGGAACCTGCACACAGCTGCAGATTGACACCACAACTCACACCTGGGAACTGGCGCCATCTAATGACAGTAAACAGTGATTGCGTTTTGACTGGTTGTGACACACATGTCCACCAATGATAAAAGTCGCGAAGTCGGAGTCGTGACCGCTGCACATTGCCGAGACTGAGTCCTGGCAATTCAGCATGTTGAATCGGCACGATTTCTGTTGGGACGTTGTCAAGACTGAAAAATCTGGGTCGGGAACTGCCGCACATCAAGTCAATTTCCAGTTGAGTTGAGTAGAGATGAATCGCGTTTCTCTATGTGCGCCGGCTTTAAGCAGGGCGAGGGTAAAGCAGGAACTCCATGCTCTGACAGTATCACCTCCACAGGGATTTGCAGCTGCAAGGTCAGCCAAGAGAGCCAAAAAGCAAAACAAAGATAAGACGGTCACACTTTCAGAGGCAGAAAAGAATTGAGACTCCTCATTATTCCAATTCTGTATTTTTGTTTCCGGACCTCAAAATCTGTCCACAAAGCAATCCCAACAATTCCAAGATGTTAACCATTCTTCGATTTAACTCAGAAATCATCCCATGTTGTGCTGCCTCTTCCCTACTTGTCAATTTGGAGACAAAATCTTCTTACAAAGACAAAGTCTTCTTAATTGATCGCTACACCAGGAAAACGCCCAAGCCAATCAGCAGAGATCCTGTTATCATGGTTCCGACTAGATAAATATCCTCCACATCCTCAATAACCAGCATCTCCAAATACAAGTCTCCATGCATCCCACCAATCGCTCACATATGTGGCAGCTGCTGTCCCTCGAACCCACTCAGGTTCCCCCGGACCCGTCTTCCTGTTCGAAAACAGTGTGTCAATTGCATTTAACGTCTAGCTGATCAATTCCATGATGCTTTTGGGTTTTAGTTGGGGATGCTGCCAGGGCTCGATGCAAAAACCTAGACAGGACACAACAAGCAGGATCAGTGGGGTGGGAGCAAGATGAAGAGCGTCTGTACTCTCTGAAAGCCAGAAGAGAACCGGAAGAATGTTGTGAAAGCATATCTTGCCTTTCAGAACATTAAACCATAATAAATCACATAAACAAAATTTGAGTTATTGTTATACAGACAAAATAAAAGTCATGTCAGCCCTGCGATGAACTGGTGACTCATCCAGGGTGTACCCCGACTACGACCTACGTTAGCTGGGATAGGCTCCAGCACCTTCTCCGACCCTTGCGAGGATTAAGGGGTAGGAAATGGGTGGATGGACTACTGTGGAACAGAAAATGCATGCTACAATATAATAAAAGGAAATAAAAGAAATGGATGGATGAAAAAAATAAAACTGCTTGTATAAGACATCATCATTAACCACTTTAAGGGAGTCCCTGAGTTGGTGGACTCTGGAGTCGCGCCACAACAAAAAGCATAGAACACTACACTATTCATTTATAAATCTAGTCAACCTGCACATCAAATTAAAGAGGAGAAACTTTACTCCAAGCACAAATTAGTCATATTTTCCCACACCAAGCACAACTCCAATACCAAGCAAATTCATCCATCCATCATCTTCTGCTTATCCTGGACAGGGTTGTGGGGGTCAGCAGCCTAAAGCCCAAACTACCCTCTCCTCAGCCACCTCCTCCAGCTCCCCTGGGGGTACCCCCAGGGGAGCTGAGAGACATAGTCCCTCCAGTGTGTCCTGGGTCTGCCTCAGGGCCTCCCCCCAATTGGAGCTAGTTTTAGCAACCGGAGATCGGACCGCCAAGGCCCCCGCCTTCAGCTGCCACCCAAACCACACAGCACCGCACCATTACGACCCTTCCTGCAGATGGTGGGCCCACAGGAAGGCATAGTCATAAGGGTCTTCTGAATTGCTTTTTGTCTGACCTGTCATCTAGGTCCAGTTTGCCTTGGGAGACCCTACCAGGGGCACATTGCCCCCGACAACATAGCGCCTAGGATCACTCAGGCACACAAACCCCTCCACCATGATTTGGTGGTCATTCAATGTTAAACTCCTAAAAAAAGAGGCTGTAGCTACAGAGGTTAAATGTCATGATTACTGTCAAAACGAGGACCTGAATAGAAAGTGAGGACATTTCAACCGATCCTCAACCTTTAAAGGGCTGCTGGGAGATTCAGACTTAGACTGAGGATTTAGGACAGGATTAGGCATGTGTCTGTGACGCTTAACGGTGAAGTGACAGGAAACGCATCATGTCAGTCAGTCCTCACAATGTTTCTGCTTGAAATACACCTGCAGCTCACACTAAACCATAACATCATTCATAATACAATGTTTAATGAGCGAATCAGCCTAAGAGGCACTTAAAGAGCAGCTTCACTTACAGGACACTGCTCTCCTACATTTATATCCATTTAACAGACACACAGCATCCTGTCGGCATCCATTACTCCTACTAGAGATGAATGACAATGTTACAAAATGTCAGTTACAGTTCACTTTTAGATTTTAAAAGTACAATGCATTAGATGCAGGAGGATCCAACTGCAGAAACTGAATATAACATCGATTCATTGTAGTCATCCTAGCGAGAATTTTGCACATTTTTTGTTCTTTTTGCTGGTTGTGTTTTTTTCCTTTTCTTGTGTTCACCTGATCATTTTGGTCATGTTTATTTATCTTGTTGACATCATGTTTACTATTTTGCCCACTTTGTCTTTGTCAACATAAGTTTGATTATTTTACAAACTTTTGCTCATTTTTAATTATATATTTTTGTTTAATTTGTGCATATCTTTTTTCATTTTGCTCGTATGTGTTCTGTTATTTAGATTCACTTTGCTCTTATCTTGGGGTTGTTTGTTTAATTTGATGATCATTTTGATTATTGTTGTTCATCTTGGCGACATTTCATTTATTATTTTTGCAAATTTTGTTCATTTTGTTGATTACTGTATAGTACAAATTTTTGCTTATTTTTGATATTTTGCAAACAATTGTTCATTTTATTCACTGTCTTCATTTCTTTTGGTTCATTCTATTCACTGAAAATTGAGTTCATTCAAAAAAATGTAGCAATATTTTCTCAGTATTTATTAAACTTTGGGTCATATTGCTGTTCTTTGTCATGTTCATTTTGTTCATTTTGTTGTTCATTTCAGTGATAATTTTTTTATTTTACTTGTTTTGTTCATTCGCTGATATTTCTCTGATTATTTTTGCCAACGTTTGTTCATTTGAATTATCCTGTCAATTTTTGTGTGAAGTTTGTTCAATTGTTGTTCACTTTTGTAAATTGTTAATTATTTTTAGAGATAATTCTGATCAGTTCTGGGCATTTTTCTTGTGTTGGTCATTCCCTTTCACGTTATAGCTTTTTTTTTATTATTCTTTGTGTCAGTTTCTGTTCATTCAATTCATTTTTAATCACCTTGCAGAAAGTTGAAGTTAATAATGATCATCAAAAGTCTGTACCCTCTCCTTGATAACTAAGCAACCTGACTCAAAATCAAAATTGCAAATGTCAGCATTGGTCACAGTATTCGCAGTATGACATTTTTAAATAATCATGCAGGGAGGCTACGAATGAAAAAATAATTATCAATTTAATTTTTTTAATTCATGCAGTTAGATCTCTGTATCTTCCACACTGAACCTTTAAATAGCAGCATGAAGCCTCCTCCTCTAAGTGACCCGCTGTCAATGATTTAGTGCCTGCACCTCGAGCTGCTCCAGTTGTGTGGTCCTAACATGTGACTGTCCCTTCTCATATGAAACCTGGGCGTTTTGTGTGTGGGAGGGGTCTCAGGAATATGCAGGAAGACAAACCGCAGTCGCTAAATTGGCCAGTTACGTAATCTTTAAGTTCCAGATCCTTTTCTTGCTGCTGTTTTCACCCTTCATCTATATTTATTTCACTGCTAATGAGGAGTCTAGCTCTGTGGCTCTCCAACCCAGTACTAAAGGTTTATTGACAAGAGCTGCAATCTAATATATGGCTCCTGCAGCTGCAAACCTTCTTTTTCACCATTTTGTACTGAAAGCGATCCAACAAAAGCACCATGGTCGTGTTGTTTTCTTCTGATCTCTTTGTTCATTCTCTTTGCTTCTTTCACCAACCTACTGTATGTTGAAAAGAAGTGCAGCGTGATTATTCCAGTAGTTGCAACATCAGGGAACAACTCCAAATGCACTATAATGGACCAAGAACTATTGCATCATCTTCACGTAGTTTCTTTTCTGTACTGTTTGTACTGACACTGGTCTGCACTCATAAGTCATCTCTCTGGATGCGTCACACCGGCTCTGTTTAATTCCACTCTAGCCTGTTTGCTCAGAAAGTCTGGTCGGTTTGAGAAGGTGTGAATGTGCAACCAAACTTTGGTGCAGATCAAAGAAGTGACCTCTGGTCGGCCTAAAAACGTAGGTCTTGGTCCACTTCAAGTGAACCAAATGGAGGAAGCAGACTGCGGATAAACACAACCAAAACAAATGCATGTGTCGCAAGATAGTTTGTACAAATGGCTCATTGTCAGACGTGGAGTGAGGATGAGATAAAAGTTCTGGTAGAAATATGTTCAGACAAACATATCACTGGTAAGCACTCACAAGGACAACAAAGTTTTCAATCTAATTAGTGGAAAACGGGGGCTCTGGGATTCACTTATACAGCACAGTGACACAGAAAAGGAGAAAAAACTCCACCAACAACATGTGGAAAATACTTTTTTAGTGACTTGCTTAGAAAAAGTGGCAGTTTGACTGAAGAAAAGTACTTTTCCCTGGTATGAAGAAGTAGATGCCATTCTTTCAGTTCGTTTGACAAAGTAAATTGTGAAAACAAACTCAGACCAGCTGAATGTTGTAACCCCAATCGTACCAAGTCTACCAGACTGTTACGGAAGGTGTGAAAAAGACCTCAAGCTACTGTAGAACCATGATGGCACAGCAAAGGTCCTCTATACGGTGGTTCCTCGCTATATCGCGGTTCACTTTTCGCAGCCTTGCTGTTACGAAGGCCTTCATTGCAAAAAGACACTACAACAGAGCGACGCCAGGACGAAAAGGCGCAGTCAGAGGAACTGTGACTATGAATAATTTTTTATGTGCCCAGCTTCGTAGGTTGATCGTTAAAATCTACAAAGGTTTGAATTTTGAGAGTGTTTAAATAAGAGAGAAATGTGAGA